>JAHQIW010006462.1:0-27045 GCA_019055375.1 Parelaphostrongylus tenuis
AGACTTTCTGAAAGGATAGCATCACTGACTGATACTCGTGGGCCACCGCGGGTAATTGTGAAGGTCAGATATCTATCCTGTCACCTCAAGCAATACTTCATGAAGTCGAATGCATGACGCATCCCTAAAGGAATGTAAATGCCGAAAGCTTTATCTTTATCTTCTTCTTTAGTGAACTAATCAACGCCATTTCCGACGTGTAATGAACGAAGACTTCTCATGAAGATTATGCCTTCAAGCCTGACTACTCGGCGGATGTCTTGAAAAGGTTAGTTTCGTGTAATAAGTGTCTTTTGTATTGTATAAGAACTAGAGAATAAATTTTCATGAGGATTGTAATGTGTAATCGTTGATTAGTAATCAACATATCAGAATAGTAATAGCGATGACAATAATATTGAGTAACGATAATAGAGTAACGGATATTCTTTTTAACCAGAATATCATTGGCCTCAACATAACTAATCATTGTTTATCAATACCGACCCGTCTTTCACATTACTGGTGCGGATCACAGCACTTGTGTTCAGTTAATTTCCATCATCGCATCACCATCAAGCCAAAGTACACGAACTTTTCTGTGTGTGTAACTTCAGTTGCTGCTCAAGGATTCTCCTTTCGTTCGCGATGAACATCAAAGCTGATTCTTCTGTTCTTGGAGCTGTGGGATAGCTGTCCAGACTCCTACACAGATTTAAGGCATTTGCTAAGAAAATAAATCTTCCGAGGTTTAAAAGATCTGTGCTTCGCCAGAATAAAGTAGTATACAGTTCTTAACTACTCGAGCTACCTGAATCGTAATAGTTACGTTTTGGCCTCCATAGTAGTCAGCCTGTTCTTTCACTCATAGCGAATTTGTTAGTTTTAGACCTTGCAAATTTTGATTTTTGAGTAAGTTTTTGTGGCAAAAAAGGCGAAAGTTTTACCGATGAAACTTTTTACAAAACTTGTAGTTAAAAAAAAACTTGCTGCTAGAGAATCTGCATCTTTTTGATACAGGGCGATGATATCTGTACGAAGCGAACATAACCCTTATTGTACATTTCTATTGCCTCTAGAATGTAACATAGACAAACATTTATTTTACAACGTGCACTTCTGAACGATAGCTCGTAATTGAGTCAATTTTAGTACGTAGCTTGTGCATACGTGTGAAAGAGAGCGCAATTATTTTTTGTCTACAGCAATCAGGATTGTATCTTCGTCTTGGTAAGCTATTAGCTGTAACGTGGTAATCTCCTTCGGATTACACATGGGCCGGCGACAGCTCTATGTGGTGACTTACGTGTGCAAGGCCTTGCATAGGCTTGCTTTTTAAAAACTCCGAGAAATGAAACAGCTGAACCAGCAGATTTTTATGCTGAGGCCCGCATAACTCGTGAAGGCGGACTGCCCCAATGTATCCAAGCGAATAAATGAATCCACATTCTCCAAGTCGAAAAACTGTTATATCACCAAAGAGTTCTTTATGAACGCAACCTTCCTAGAATGGCTCGCTCATGTGTTTTGAAAAATTTTACTATTCAACGAAGAAATTCTCATGTATGCAAAAATAACATGCTTTCAACCTTTGTCTTATATTTTTATCACCCGTCTTGTAAGAATGTAACTCAGAAGCACGTATATTGTCAAGCATCTGGAAAACCTCTCATAAGTGTTTTTGGTATGTAGCGAGAGAAGCATAGAAAGGTGTATATTGATCATAATGAACAGTAGTGGAAAAAATGCGCATTCGTGATGCAAATTTAACATTTTGTTGATGCAATAATCCTTTTACTCTGAATATTTTCTTCAGCGATCGACAACTTACACAATCAATGTCAAACACCGATCATCAACACGTTTACCATTCCTGTAAAGAATCTATAACCTTATACTAGGCAAATAGCACAGATAAAATTATTAAAACTTAGTACGCCTCGAAATAATGTTTTAAAAACCAACATCTACGAAAATACACAAATTCAAGTCAGTACTGTGCATACATTCTCTGAGTCGAATGTTTTTGAGCACTAGGGTCACGTTTCTGCTCACCAAATTTGAGACATTCTAATCAAACGTGTTTCGTCTTCTGCTGAACCCGTACGTACTCTTTTGGCTTTGTTTCTCCTATGTGCAACATTTTCATCCTCTGCCATTTTTCTATAACATTCAAAACATAGTCTAGATCTTACAGTTTTGAATTAGGTGCTTCCGAGAACATATTACTGACTTATGTTACTCGCGATTTTTTTCTTTTGTTCGCCTGTAGTGGACTCTCAGCTAAGTGAACCCGCTGAGTACTTGAGCACTCGGTAGAAAAAATGTCTTGGAGACGAGAGCCTTGAAGATGAGGAACATTGTGGCCCGCCGTGGGCAGATGACAAGGGCCAATTGAAAGCATCGTCAAAGCTAATCCTTTGAGGACTACACGAGATGCTGCAGAAAATCACAGCATCGGTCATTTTTCAGTCTTCTTTAATAAAAGCAAATTGGGAAGATAGAAGTATCGGTGCAGAAGCAATAATGATTCCATTACAGCCAGCCGACAGCCCGACAGCACAACGAACGCTCCATAGTTTGAAAAATTGAGTAACAAAGTTCTGCTTCATTTTCCATATTCGCCAGAACTGCCTCTCATCGACTACCATTTCTTCAAAAATCTCTTCAATTTCTTGTGAAAATGTTTCCACAATCAACAGGATGCAGAAAATGCTTTTCAAAAGTTTGTCGAATCGTGAGGCACCAATTTTATGCTACAGGAATAAACGAGCTTATTTCTCGTTGGCAGGTATGTTTTGATAGTTTTTGTTCTTATTTTGATTACTAATGGTGTGCTTGAGCCTGATTATAATCACTTAACAATTCGTGATCTTGGACATCCATTTTACACCAACCTAATGTTAGTGGCACTCGGTCTAGTCAGTCGACAATCAGTGCCTCAATAGGTGATGCAGGTGATGACTATCCACCCGAAATGACATTACAGGAGATTTATACTCATATGAAATTCGATAAAATGGTTTCGTAAAAGCAATAGTCGAATTCGAAAAGTTTTTCACTCGTCTCTCTTGATATGATCTCTTACAGACTGTTCTAGAAACTCATAAAGAGATGCCGTTTAGCAGAAACATAGCCACTGATTCGATCATTGGGTCAACCAAGCAAACTTGCACCAATCCACTCTAGCACTGACTCCTTCCGATCCACGAAGGGCAAAAATATGAAAACTCTCTACTTATGCGAAGGAAATTCAAAGATTCAAGGCGATGCACATCTTGAATTGTAATTAATGATATACGCAGAAACTGTTATTTTTTTCTTTCATCTTAAGCGGGGCATGAGGCGTTAAATTCAAACTTCATTCGCACAATCGAACAGCTAAGGTTTCAGCAGATCACCTTCGTCACAACCTGGAAAGGTCAAAGTTGTTTACAATCCAATCAGTCAAACACTTCCATCACTTCTCTAAAAAAAATTGTCAGACCTAGATTTCGATCGCATCGAGCTCAAAGTCAACCTCTAACATACTCACCATAGGTTGCAGTCGCTAAGTAAGCAGCGTGCACGATCACTTGGAGTTATGAAACGCGGAAACGGTTGATGCAAAGAGTGTTCCGTTTCTCTCAAATAGGAAAAGGGATCCGAAAATTTGACCTGTGGCAACAATCGGAAATTGAGTGCGCCGTTCTGCACCCCAGGATGACGGCGATCCTTAGGCTGGACACATAATACGTTCTGATGGCAACCGATGGACTATAGACGTAAACCGGAAGAATCCTTTGTAATGTCTAAGATAGAATAAGAAGAACACCTGATACAGTTTAACTTCTTCACAAAGAACCTATAAAAAGGACATGATGCCCCAACAACCCCTTCAATGAGGAGGACTTACTGAGGCTGTTTGACATATTAAGAGAATATGGAAAGTTCCACTCTAGTCACTTGACAAGCAGCGAGACAACAGATTATGTAGGTGATCCACGCAGAAAAACGACTTGAAATTCGCGGGTTTATGACAAAATCGTAGTGAAATTGCAGGGAGAATACTGTAGCGAAATTGCTTGTTGTTCAGCAATTCAACCAAAACGACACGGAAGTCTCAAAACACGAAGCTTCTGTAATTGCAATAGCTTATTCACCTTCAATCACGGCTTGCAAAACTCATAAGCAGGGTCTATGATAATACAGCGCCGACGGTGCTTTCGATTTGTCATTCGCGAGATAGTTGAAACGAAATACATTCCAAGTCGGAGACTTTTCGTAAACACTCTGTAAATAAGTAGAACCTTCTGCTTCGAACACTATTTCGCTTACTCCTGGGATGAGACTTCCACATCGGAAGGATGATTTCTCAAAATATTTCCAACTACGGTTGGGAAGAAAAATCAGGGGCACTTCTAAACATGGGATAACTCACATGCATATCATGGAATTATTACAGTTCCTGATGTGGGATTTCCCCGCTATGGGCCTAGATATTATTCGTCTTTGTTTTCACTTCGTAGCAAATTTCTGGCTAGCGCCTCATGTAGCCGGTTTTTTGAAGCACTATTCTATAACACTGTCGAATTCAAACAAATTTATCAATACATCGGTAGCGCGAAACAACTATTACCTCGCTGAAAACACGAAAATAACATGAATATGTTAAGAAAATCTTTTCAATATCTGAGTTATACCTTTTTTGGAGTTCCTTCCGAAACGACAAAACAATTTATAATTGAATATCAGAAATCGCACTTCCATAATACTCGCCGGAAGGCATGTCAATTGACGGCTGTGTTGAAATTGCCGCCTCTGCTCTGGCCCGCTCCGTCGTTCTCCCTCCCCTTTAGAATGGCTAAAATACCCAAGCTCGCACATGCGAATTCAAGTCTATGTTCCATAATGCACTGCAGTGGAAAGGTATCTTTAGAAAGTAAGCACAGCGTTAAAATTTCAAATCTTGCGCTATCAAGCAAATACTAACAGTCTAAAGAAAGAGCTCTGTCTTGTGAGGAGAACACGTGTGAAACACAAATGTTTTCGTTTTGTGAAAACGTTCTAATGAAGACTTTTCTGAAAGAAACCCACGTACCGCGTTAGCCAGATATTTAATCTTCGAACAATAACTGACACCCTCATGAAAAATTCTTGCCCAGCGAGTGAGGTCGAATGTTCACATGTCGCCATCTACCAAAAAAATGCCTAAAAACATACTCAATCATTAAATATCTTTTCAATCTTCATATGCAAAAAAGTGTATATGTGAAACATTTTTTAACCACCAGTGCTTGTACAGAAAGAGAGTAGGAGGTAGAATTTTCAAAATTGGCTCACGAAAAAGCTATATGAATGGCTACGGATTTATAGTTCTTAGCGATAAACTCAAAGAAAATAACGTGCTGCAAAACGATATCTTGAAGGAAAGCTAGGCCCCGTTTGTCCTGCCGTTCTTTTCAAGAGGAAGTACCTTTCGAACGCTGTTCAAAAAGGGCAGACCTAAGAAAATCGATAACAATGATTGAAAAACTACTGGTCATTCTACTGTACCAGTTGGTTTCGGTAAAGACGGTGTTGCATGAGTACGCGTGCAATTTGCTTGATCTCTTCTAAAGCGTGCGGAGATGAGTAAACTAGGGAACTAGATAGGCTATTCTGTGTCCCTATGGAAGAACACTTAGTCGGCAAGCTCAAAGCTACGTGAAATAACTCCTTAGGATAGATAAAGGCAAACTCATAGTGCGTGCCTCAAAGTTTGATAAACGCCAAAGCTTTATCCTTTTGGACTAAAACTACTTCATGGCCACTTCTCACCTGTCACCTGTCACCTGTCACCTGTCACCTGTCATTCCGGTGATCGTCGAGTGACTCGATCGGGTACCAGCAACACTTCTATTTTTCCTTTTCGCGAGCAGAGTAGTCCAGCGGGTCTTCCTCTCTCTAGGAATTTGCTGAGCATCAAATCTTTCTTCTATGCTTTTCGTGAAAAAACGCACCATTAGTTCGGTGAATTTCCTGTGGAGCGCCTGATATCCGAGGAATCCAGTCGGTAACGGCTCTCGTCCATAGGCTGTCGCTGAAGCGCAGCACGGGTCCAGCCCACCTTATTTTCAATATCCTGGCATGAAGATCGGCGTCCTTGATCTTCGATCGTTGACGTTGGTCAGCACCTCGGATCCTTTCTCCCGTTTGCGAGATGCGGGATACTTCTAGCATCGACCTTTCGACTGTGCGTTCAATAACGCCAAGTGATCTTTCATCCTGCTTGCGTAGCGACCATGTTTCTGTTGTATACGTTAGTGTAAGAATACTGTTAGAAACTGTAAATTTTATTCCAGCGATAACACACGATATCTTCACATAAATCACTACTTTGTGCCATAAAAAAAGAAACGCAAGAACCAATGGAAAAAACTTTTCTCGTATTCGATTGACTCTCAAACAAATGGGAAATGCGGTGCAGCTATGATGAAACCTTAGTGGATCGTCGGTGCTACGGTGACAGCCTTATACGGTGCAATGGCCGGAACTGAAAGATGATGATATGTGATTAAAGCAAAGGCATGATGACTGCAGGTGCTATCGGTTACACGAGATCACAGAAGCTCTCTAGCCTTGAGCAGCTGTTAAGAACACATATCTGTTTCCTATGAGAAAATAGTAGAGAACAAATATTGTTATGGAGAAAACTGATCGAAAAAGATGTGGAAAGGTGCACTGACAAGCAGTTTGGGTGTTCACATCACGTTCGTTTGAATCTCACTTGTTCTCGACATTTGCGACCCTCAGTTGAAACGTGAACTCAGCAGCAGATTGTGCAAAATTAAAGTGCATTTCTTTGATTTTTCCTTATTTTCTCTCCAAAGTCAGACGATTTTTATTTTGCAACATCCTGTAGTGCCATTATAAGCTGAATGAAAATCTTACATCTAATCAGTATTTGGAGAGAAACTTGCAAACTAAGCTAAACTTTTTTCATTAATCTGTCAGTCTTTGCCCAGTAAATTGATTCTCTTAGAGTATGAAAGAACAATATCACAACCCAGTTCGTATGGTTCACAGCTGAGTTTACGTTTCAACTGTCGGTCGCAAATGCCGAAGATGAAGTGCGATCTGAAACGAACCTGTTTCCAACTTTCGAACTGCTTTGTTCACAGCTTGCTACATCTTTTCTAACCAATTCACCATGATGATACTTGTGCTTTGAAAAGCTGTTAAAACTAAGAGAGTTTCAAATTTTCGTGTAATTGATAACAGCTACTATCAACATGCCTTTCTCTATATCACATATCTTAGCACTTCTCTTGCTCCCGCCACTGCATCGCGTAAAGCAGTCACCGTTTCGCCGACGATGATGCAATGTGGTTTCACAGTGACTTTTGTGACTGTAGTTGACTTTTTTATGCGCACTTACCTTCATAAAAAAGTCAATTAGATGCAGAAAAAAGTTTTTGCCACCAATTGTTGCGTATATCACAATTTACTGCCTAGAGAAATACGCTTTGTAGAACTATTGTGTGCTGTCGTATGGATAAGGATTAAAAATTCTACAAGCGTTTTTTCCTTATAAATTTGCTTTTTGCTGTCAAATGTAATAAAATTTGATGCATACCATGTAATAGCTCAATATTGAAGGATAAAGTTAGCGGAGTTGACCAATCTCTAAGGAATGAGCCATGCATCGTCTTTATCTAGCACTATTTAAGGAAAGTGAATGCACATCTGTTCTCTGAAATAACTCACACTGGTCTACCGATGTATCGAGTTAGTGTTGCTAACAAGTCTTGTACTAATTTAGCGACACTGGAGGTATGGAAGGCTTGATGAGCCTTGAGAGTAGAATCGAAACATTTACCATCGACTGATCACCACGTATGTTGCATAGAGCAAATCTAATCTCTGCGCGACACGAGCTTTTCTTCGATTGTACTCTGTGAAACACGATTGGATTCAGCATGCCTGGTAATTATTTTGCAATGAATGTGGTCTATTATGGGCACTTCCACAACCAAATATACATGCTTCGGCCTTGGCAGCCTCATCAGTTGACCAGTGCCTTCCGTCTTAGCCTTCTTCTTGAAAAAACCCAGCTCACTTAGATAGAAAAGGCACAGACATACTATTTACACATGCCATTAAGTGAAAATATTACTGATTGGGCAGTGTTGTACACTCAACTGCTTTTGACTCTGATTCGAAAATGCATGGCTCAATAGATCATTTTCATTGAGCGTGGTCTTATGAAAACAATCGAAATCAAGGGTATGATATATTTGACAATACCAGCCAAGAGCAACTGAGTGTACAACACTATCCATTCAGTGATATTTTCACTTAATGAATGGCACGTGTAAATAGTACGTCTGTACCTTCTCTATCTAAAGGGGCTGGGTTTTCCACGAGAGAATAGGACAAAACGAAAGGCACTGCCCACTTGACGAGGCTCTCAAGGCAAAACACGTGTATCGGACTGTATAAATATCCATAACAGATCACGTGCATGGCTCAGGAATGATTGTCAGGCATGTGGAAATTTGAGCGTGGTCTTGAGAAAACACTTGAAACGAATGGTGCGACTGGATTCAATCGAACACAAATTTTAGAACTTCCCGCCCTTCAATAGTTCACCTGTATCACCTGCCGTCCCGTTGATCGTCGAGTGACTCGAGCGGGTACCAGCAACTCTTTTATTTTTTTTCTGTCGAGTGCAAGAGTAGCCCAGCGGGTCCTCCTCGCTCTAGGGATTCGCTGAACATCATATCTTTCTTCTATCGCTTTTGTGAAGAAATCGGACCAACGGGTCGGTGGTGTTCCTCCAGAGCGCTTGACGTCCCGAGGAATCCAGTCGGTAACGGCTCTCGTTCATGGGTTGTCGCTGAAGCGCATCACGTGTCCGGCCCACCTTATTTTCGATATCCTGGCGTGTAGAACGGCGTCTCCGATTTTCGATCGTTGACGTAGGTCGGGACTTCGGATCCCTTTTCTCATTTGCTAGATACGGGATACTCCTAGCATCGACCTCTCGACTGCGCGTTCGATAACGTCAAGTGCTCTTTTATCCTGCTTACGTAGCGACCAGGTTTCTGCTGCATGCGTTAGGGCAGGGATAATTGTCGAATCGAAAATGTGGGGACGGAGTCGAATGTTTTTAGTCCTCTTCACTACATCTTCGATGCTCTTAAACGTTCCCCAAGCCGCTCGTTTTCTCCTGCTCAACTTTGGAGCTAGGTCGTTCATCATGTTGATTTCACTACCTAGATAGACGTAACTGGAGCATTCGGAGATTGTCGTTCCGTTGAGCGTGAATGGGGCATTGAAAGCCCATCCGTTCCTCATGAACATTGTTTTCGTTAGATTCAGCTGAAGACCAATCTTTCCACAGGCGTTATCGAAATCGGTCAACATTCGTTCCGCTTGGCTGATGTTGGGTGTTATGAGAACGAAGTCGTCAGCAAAGCGAAGATGGTTTAATTGTCAGCCGTCAATTTTCACTCCCATATCGTCCCATTCTAATGTTCGCATGACATTTTGTAGGGTGGCAGTGAAGAGTTTTGGCGAAATTGTACCGCCTTGTCGAACCCCTCTTCTCACGCAGTGATGATGTTGCTGTAGAATGGGGATATTTTGGTCGTGAAATCTTCACAAAGCTCACGAAGGATCATTATGTACCGAGTAGGGACGCCCTAGACATCCAAAGCTTCTATAACCCCTTCTGTTTCCACTGAATCAAAGGCTTTCCTCAGATCGATGAAAGTGAGGCAGAGTGGTTTGTTTGTACTTTCGTGAAACTTCATTGAGTCTTGTCAAAAATTACAAAATCGTGTGGATGTGGTCTATGATACTAAGTCCTTCTTGGAACCCTGCTTGTTCGCATGGCTGTCCTTCGTCCAATGTTCTGTCAAACCTGTTTGAGATGACTTGAGTAAAAAGTTTATAGACAACGGACAGCAAGCAGATTGGGCGATAATTGCCTTTGTCATGGAGGTCTCCCTTTTTGAGCAACAATACAGTCTTGCTGGTTTTTCATTGAATGGGGACCTTACATGCTGACAGGTTGCAAGTTAAGAGCCGAGCCAGGGTGTTGATGAGAACTGGCAGGAGGTTCTTCAGGTGTTCTGGTCTAATCCTGTCTGGACCTGGTGTTGTTCTAATTTTTCCGACGATACAGCATGTCGAATTTCGGAAGGGATCACCGGTGAAACGACATATTCGTCCTCTTTCAATTTATATGACAGTAAGAGGACATGCCTAGTGAAAAGATCCGAGTAGTATTGGTGGATGATTTTCTCCATAGCCCAACTCGACGTTGTAAGTGTCCCGTCGGGGTATAGGAGTGCAATCATCTTAATCTTATAATTGGATGCTCTTCCCAGCTTCTGCAGCATCTGCCATAACTGCTGCTCTTCTCTCTTTAAGTCTTCTTTTATCTCTTCTCTGCAACGTTTCGCAAGTTCGGACATAAGGTTTCGCTTGCCCGTAGCTCGTGCGATTCCACGTTGACGTATCAGCTGGAGTGTCTGCGGAGACACTCCGGCTTCGTGACCTTAGGACTCTCGGCTTTCATAGCGCTGACGGTAAGGTTTTCAACGAGTCGATCGTATTCTTCGTCGATGTTGTCGACAACGGTATTTTCCCAAGAGCCGACTATTGATTTAAATACATCCCAGTTTGTGGTAGTTCTGGGACTTCGTTGTTTAAATTTAACGGCTTTCTCTCCTCTCCTCGAAAAACGAAACTTTGCGCGAAGGTGGCGATGGTCTGATCCCGTATAGAACTTAGGAATAACAGCGAAATTGGTCAGGCAAAACCTTCGATTTACTAAGATGTGGTCTATCTCGTTATGGTACTCTCCAATGGGAGACGCCCACGTCCATCGCTGAGAGTGAGGCTTTTGGATTTGTGAGTTACAATGGATGGTTTGGGTCTTCATGAAAAACTCAGAAAGCCTCTCACCCTGTTCATTCCATTCTAGTCCGTGGGTCCCTATGTGACGTTCTTCAGACGTTCTTCTAGGTCCAATTTTTGCGTTAAAATCTCCGATAATGACCTTAAAAAATGTATGACCTTCTCTGAAGAATTTTTCGAGGTCCATATAGAACGTTTCGACTTCGTCTTCGGCATAGCTTGATGTTGGTGCGTGAGCAACGAAGATGGTCAAAGCCGGCATAGAACCACATCGTTTCAACCGTAGTCGGCCTATACGGGTTGTTAGTTGTTCGAATGAATCAATGTTCACGGTCAAATTCGATTTGAGGAGGGGGTATGCTCCACGCACTCCTCGATGAGCATCACAACCACTCGGCCACGGGGCCCTCTATGTGGTAGTGAGGGGAGCGATTTGCTTAACTTAGGAATAGAGAATCATTTAGATTTTTATAAAGTCGTTGTTAATTTGAGAAATCAACCCTGCTGCAGCGGAAAGAAAACTATGTTTTACCTCCTGCATGCATTCTTTACTCGACTCTTGTTTTTGCTTTGTTTTTCATTTGAGTTATAGCTTGGAAAGCAGGGATCCTGGGAGTAGGTTCGCTTTCGCGAAAACCTTTCGTAGTGCGCTGTAGTAGCAAATAGCAAATTACAATTCGAGTTATATAAGCACATGAGACAAGGAAGCTGTTCACTAAGCGATTGATTTTTTTGTACTAAGTTCTATCTGCTATAGTTATGAAAGTGTTTGACTAAGTAAACTGCAGGCCCTTGCGACTTTTCAATCTCGAACAAGGCGAAACCAACGAAATGTCAGCCACTGTATTGTCACTGTGCTCTGTTATACCGTAACCAATAAATGCTAGTACTATCAGTCTCGGATCTTCTCTCTTAACACTTTGGGGACGACTGAGACACGACGCCAGCTCTCCGCACGCGCAGCGGAGCGAGGCTACTGCCGTATTCCACTCGTTCTCATAGTATCAAGGAAAAGTACTGAATTACGAACTTGAAAGTTTCATATGCACCAAAGGCCTGGAAGGGTTTAAGGAAAATTATGGATCGTCGAATTAGTACGAAAATTTAAAGTCGTTTCTAAGAGGAAGAAAAACCCCAATCAAGCAACAACTGTGGCTTCACGCCGTGATCAGTTATCTTTGTCAGGTTAATATTTAAAAAATGTATATAAAGACTTTCTTACGATTTTTATGAGGCGTTCCTTGTAGGACTTTCCATTGCGAATTAAATAGCCTAACGATTTCTATTTCAACCGGTCACACAAAGTGGGTGGCCTTTTGGCTACTGCAAAAAGTCGTTGATGGTTTACTGATATCGATTGGTATGTGCAGGTAGTGCATTTCTAGCGAAAAGTTGCACTGTGCTGCTTTTATCGAATTTTTTTCGTAGGCGCTAGAATCAATGTGACCAACTCACGGCCAACGGTCTGCTTAAACTATATGGTTCCTGATGGTAGTTCTATTAAATTCTTAGTAGAGGAAGTGATTGCTGAAACACTGAATCGTTTCGAATGTGTGTCCACGCCTTGTGCATTTGGCTTATTAATTTTCTGATGTCATTTTTTCTTCAACAGGAATGTCGTATCTTTTTTTTAGATTGGCTGAATATGTGTGAAATCAAAGGTCAAACCGAGGTGCTCAAAACATACTACAAGTTTTGGCTTCATAGGTGAGAGAACGCTCATAAGATGGTTTATTTTTGGTAATATTGTGCTGTTTTGTTTCTTACGATTTGTTCCTAGTTTGCGAGTTCCCAATTGCCCATGTGATAAAATTTTGTTTCAACGAAGCTCTAACGGGTTGAATTTTGTTCCAATGCACACCTCGGTAGCGAACTTAACCCTTTCAGGATCGTGGACCCACGGTTCTGCATCTCTAACTGGGAACTCTAGACGGTCTGCTTCACCTCCTTTACATCCTTAGTCCCAACGTGCCATCTTTAGACGAAGCAGCGTGGCATTGTTCTGCGCAACAGCATGCCACTGTTAGACGCAGCAACTTGCCATTGTTAAAAGCAGCAGACAAGGGGTCAGAGTTGCAGAGGAGGTGGAGCAAGCCGTTCAAGGTTGCTAGTTAGAGTTGAATGCTGTGGATGTTATACTGAGATGAACACGTCATCGTTATGAGAGCTGGATAAGTGAATTTCAAAGATCTTCTGAGTCAGCTAGAGATTCAGCAATGGATAATGTCTAAAACGTCGGGGTCCTAACTCATATGCTTAGTTTTGGGTAATCTATTCTAAGTGGGTTTTGTTTTTACTCAAGACGTTGATCAAAACGCTGTCGACACGATGATGCTTAAGGTATCCCAATATTATTGGACGATATTTAATGAAAATATTGTGAGCAAGCCATTTCACGTCTGATCCTCCGGTCAGAAACGGATTTTTGAGAGAAACTAAGTCTACAGGGAAGAAACCAGTAACCCTAATTTGTTTTCTTCCCAACTTCCCCAATGAAAACCATGACTTTTGAGTTTTTCAAATGAATGGATCCATTGAACAGCTGGGACACGCTAAGTGGTTAGTATATACCTACATCTATTACTATTTGTTCGAATCATTCAATGATTGTTGGAGACTAACTTGTTGTGCGCTTCGGTCTCTTCAATCCAGTGGCCAGTTACGTATTCGGAGGCTTCATGCTATTTTTTTCTCGTTTTGGATGCGTTCGATCTTGTGATCTTGTTTCTAATGATAAACTATACTTTTTTTTCAGTCGAGAAGAGGTAACGATCGAGCATTTGTTGGAGAAGGTAGTAATCCGTGGGTTGGATCAATGTGGTTTTCTTCAAGTACGCAGCAAAACTAATCCTAGTCAGGTGGTTCCATATCTGGAAACGTACATTCGTTCCTTTACGTTGTTTTGGTGATTTTCACTAAATTATCAAAATGAGAGGTCATATTTATTTGAAATATCATGAGATCTTGTAGTAGAGTGCTTCATCAAATATGAGGATGAGAAAATGTTGCTCAACACCCGCTGAGCATTCCGGGTTTGTACATAAATTCAATCGAAAATAGGAGTAATTATTTTTCAAAATAAAGATCATCATTGTTCACGGTCTTCTGCGAACAATGTACAAGCTTCCCCATTTGCTTTTAATACAACTTCTCGAGCTTCTCGGGTGCATTTCCTTCAGCGCATAGCAGAATCAGTTTAGATGTTTTCTCATGGTAATATCCCATGAGATATTTCCATGGATTTACAATAATCTATACTATGTGAACACACATGGAATTCAATTTTTTTACGAATGTAAAGGGACTTTTTCTCAACCCAGCAGTTACTCTTTAAAACTTTCGTAGCTTCTAAAGTTGACAGATATGGTCGTAAAAGAATGATCTTGGTCGTGCCTATCTCACACTAACTTCTGCTAATTTCATTCTATTCCTTGGGCCCCAATAGCAGGTGGGTTGAACCAGAGTCTTGCTTATAACCTTGCTTCGCGATACAACCAGCCACTAGCCATTGTGCCGCTCGGCCCCTCATAATTCAGAAACAATTAATCGATACTACTCAAACACCCTACCTTAATTGGTTCAGACTTTTCTAAACCTCGTTGCAGGGAACTCAATTCACATAATGACACCTCTTCAGTTGAATCAATTTCAATTCACACTAAAACCACTGATTTAGCTCTGTTCTGTTAGCATGTCAAAATACCACAGCATATCGCGGGACAGCCGATGCATTCGATTTCAGTAGGGAGACATAAAAGATAATGTGGGTTACTTCATTTAGCATTTGCTTTATTTCGACGATAAATGAAAAGAGCGTAATCGAGGCTTCTGCGCTAATTAGTCATAATCACTGGATGAACGCTGTCATTCGGTTAACCAGTGAATGATCTAGATAAAGACGTTAAGTGAGTCATATTACGCCATCACTGCTGCACATTATTCATTCCCCCAAATGCATACTTTCCTGTTCCACATACTCACGGCTAGTATATCTGCTTACTTGCAGATAGTCACTAGACGAGCAGATATCACCATAACCATTCTTTCACAGCGCTTTATTCTCCTGCTTGATCTTCTCCGCTCACCTTTGTTTCGATAAGCATCATAGACTAAACAATGTCAGTCAAGTCCCACACTCCTCATCCTCACACAATGAAGTTATCGTCAATCCTGATATATCCTTTATACGATGCTATTTTCGCAACGTCTCAATTCCATGAGCCCTCTTTGAGTATGTTACAAAAGTGCACCATTGTCACTCAATTCATTTACTTGTCAAAGTGCTTCTTCTGAAGCAATTCGTATTTCTTAGCATATTTGTATATTGAACAACTTACTCTGCCTAATATTCACTCACTCTGCACAACCCACCTCCTCATGACTAGTGCAACTCCCACTCCTCCCTCCATGATATCCTTGCAGAATGATCACATTGATAATTAGTTATTTTTTACATATGATGAACTTGTTACGCTGTAGTTATTCATGTCAACATAGTTGACTTAAAGGTTTAATCGCCCAAGATTGAGGTTTCTTCTATGGCAATAAAATAAGACCTGAGTGGTAAATGATAGAAGATCAACATTCCACACCCGAATTGCCAACACAGGTTGGTAATATTATGCATCGCTCACACTTTTCAAGACATCCTAATTAATCTATTTGCAGTTTCAAGTAGATCGCGTAGTAAAGAATCGCAAACGACCTTTAGGCGAAGCATGAACCGCTTTCGAAAAAAGTGACTGAAGCAGTTTTATCTAAAATTTGACGTCAAATAATTTAATTCTTACCAAATCTTCATAAGTGGTAACATGTGATAAACTTGGAATATCATGCTTAACGAACGGGATTCGATAATGACCAGCATGTGTGTACGAAAAATCAACCGAATATGAATCATTGAGCTTGGAGAGATCTAAACGTTCAAAATAGAACAACATAAACAATATTGTATCGACTGTCATCGTATCTTGTTTCGAATAAGTCCTTTCATCATATCAAATGTGTTCTCATAGTCACCAAGGGAATATACCTGAAACATTCCTACTCAACAAACTGTTATATAAATGACATTCATTCGAAACTTTGTGACAAAGATCAGAATTAAAAGATGAAGAGAACTGAGTCAAAATGACAGAGTCGAATACAAGAAGAAGAAATATGCCACCATGCTACCATCAAACAAAGTTGTCGCGCCCATTAACACTCTGTCCAATGAATCATCAGAGTTTGAGTAACCTGCTATTGGGGCCCAAGGAATAGAATGAAATTAGCAGAAGTTAGTGTGAGATAAGCACGACCAAGATCATTCTTTTACGACCATATCTGTCAACTTTAGAAGCTACGAAAGTTTTAAAGAGTAACTGCTGGGTTGAGAAAAAGTCCCTTTACATTCGTAAAAAAATTGAATTCCATGTGTGTTCACATAGTATAGATTATTGTAAATCCATGGAAATATCTCATGGGATATTACCATGAGAAAACATCTAAACTGATTCTGCTACGCGCTGAAGGAAATGCACCCGAGAAGCTCGAGAAGTTGTATTAAAAGCAAATGGGGAAGCTTGTACATTGTTCGCAGAAGACCGTGAACAATGATGATCTTTATTTTGAAAAATAATTACTCCTATTTTCGATTGAATTTATGTACAAACCCGGAATGCTCAGCGGGTGTTGAGCAACATTTTCTCATCCTCATATTTGATGAAGCACTCTACTACAAGATCTCATGATATTTCAAATAAATATGACCTCTCATTTTGATAATTTAGTGAAAATCACCAAAACAACGTAAAGGAACGAATGTACGTTTCCAGATATGGAACCACCTGACTAGGATTAGTTTTGCTGCGTACTTGAAGAAAACCACATTGATCCAACCCACGGATTACTACCTTCTCCAACAAATGCTCGATCGTTACCTCTTCTCGACTGAAAAAAAAGTATAGTTTATCATTAGAAACAAGATCACAAGATCGAACGCATCCAAAACGAGAAAAAAATAGCATGAAGCCTCCGAATACGTAACTGGCCACTGGATTGAAGAGACCGAAGCGCACAACAAGTTAGTCTCCAACAATCATTGAATGATTCGAACAAATAGTAATAGATGTAGGTATATACTAACCACTTAGCGTGTCCCAGCTGTTCAATGGATCCATTCATTTGAAAAACTCAAAAGTCATGGTTTTCATTGGGGAAGTTGGGAAGAAAACAAATTAGGGTTACTGGTTTCTTCCCTGTAGACTTAGTTTCTCTCAAAAATCCGTTTCTGACCGGAGGATCAGACGTGAAATGGCTTGCTCACAATATTTTCATTAAATATCGTCCAATAATATTGGGATACCTTAAGCATCATCGTGTCGACAGCGTTTTGATCAACGTCTTGAGTAAAAACAAAACCCACTTAGAATAGATTACCCAAAACTAAGCATATGAGTTAGGACCCCGACGTTTTAGACATTATCCATTGCTGAATCTCTAGCTGACTCAGAAGATCTTTGAAATTCACTTATCCAGCTCTCATAACGATGACGTGTTCATCTCAGTATAACATCCACAGCATTCAACTCTAACTAGCAACCTTGAACGGCTTGCTCCACCTCCTCTGCAACTCTGACCCCTTGTCTGCTGCTTTTAACAATGGCAAGTTGCTGCGTCTAACAGTGGCATGCTGTTGCGCAGAACAATGCCACGCTGCTTCGTCTAAAGATGGCACGTTGGGACTAAGGATGTAAAGGAGGTGAAGCAGACCGTCTAGAGTTCCCAGTTAGAGATGCAGAACCGTGGGTCCACGATCCTGAAAGGGTTAAGTTCGCTACCGAGGTGTGCATTGGAACAAAATTCAACCCGTTAGAGCTTCGTTGAAACAAAATTTTATCACATGGGCAATTGGGAACTCGCAAACTAGGAACAAATCGTAAGAAACAAAACAGCACAATATTACCAAAAATAAACCATCTTATGAGCGTTCTCTCACCTATGAAGCCAAAACTTGTAGTATGTTTTGAGCACCTCGGTTTGACCTTTGATTTCACACATATTCAGCCAATCTAAAAAAAAGATACGACATTCCTGTTGAAGAAAAAATGACATCAGAAAATTAATAAGCCAAATGCACAAGGCGTGGACACACATTCGAAACGATTCAGTGTTTCAGCAATCACTTCCTCTACTAAGAATTAATAGAACTACCATCAGGAACCATATAGTTTAAGCAGACCGTTGGCCGTGAGTTGGTCACATTGATTCTAGCGCCTACGAAAAAAATTCGATAAAAGCAGCACAGTGCAACTTTTCGCTAGAAATGCACTACCTGCACATACCAATCGATATCAGTAAACCATCATCACGACTTTTTGCAGTAGCCAAAAGGCCACCCACTTTGTGTGACCGGTTGAAATAGAAATCGTTAGGCTATTTAATTCGCAATGGAAAGTCCTACAAGGAACGCCTCATAAAAATCGTAAGAAAGTCTTTATATACATTTTTTAAATATTAACCTGACAAAGATAACTGATCACGGCGTGAAGCCACAGTTGTTGCTTGATTGGGGTTTTTCTTCCTCTTAGAAACGACTTTAAATTTTCGTACTAATTCGACGATCCATAATTTTCCTTAAACCCTTCCAGGCCTTTGGTGCATATGAAACTTTCAAGTTCGTAATTTAGTACTTTTCCTTGATACTATGAGAACGAGTGGAATACGGCAGTAGCCTCGCTCCGCTGCGCGTGCGGAGAGCTGGCGTCGTGTCTCAGTCGTCCCCAAAGTGTTAAGAGAGAAGATCCGAGACTGATAGTACTAGCATTTATTGGTTACGGTATAACAGAGCACAGTGACAATACAGTGGCTGACATTTCGTTGGTTTCGCCTTGTTCGAGATTGAAAAGTCGCAAGTATTAGTAGTAGTAGTAAAGTATTGAAATTTGAACGTGGTCTTAATAAAGCACTCGAAGGAAAGGACTAATGAGAATATCAAAGCTCAACCATTGCAAATTCTGCTTCCTGGAAATCCGTTGCCAAAAATGTTTCTCTGCGAAAAAATGTGTCCTTTTGTCGATCAATATCATCATTTACAGATTTATCACGAATATTTTTGTAGAAGTGGAGATTTATGTATGAGCATTAAAAATGAGAAGGCGGGGAACGAATTCTAACTGCGTCACTTGACGGAATGGTTCATTCATTGAAACTTCTCCTTATCTTAATTTCTATGCAGATCGATGCCATATAGCATTTGACATAATTCAATCTAATTAACCAAGTCCTCAATGCTCGGATAGGAAAATCTGTCAGAGAACGTGCTCACAGGATTCTCGTCTTGAATTAAGAGAGGTGAAAACCCTGAAGCCTTTTGGAAAGTTAGAGAGATGTCAAGGCGATATCACCCGCATAAAAGTACTCAAAGCCGGAACTGTCAATCCTTCGTAAATTTATACAAATGATGGATTTGTTCTCAATCGGATATAAAATACATGCATCTACTTTTAAAAGACAAAATTAACATGCAAATTTCCTATTGGTTCCTTTGTAATTTTGCTGCGGCCACCTTCTCGATGGTGTTTGGATGTGGAGTGATGCCTGCAGGTCAGAGTTATGAGCGGAACATTGTTATGGTACTAAAGATATTCACAATTTAAATATAAGTTTATAAAATCTAGTCAGAATGAATACATGAAACATTTCATTAGTTCTTAACACCTGTCGTCTAGTAATTTTGATCAAAAAAATTTAGAATTTCAATTTAGAAAAAAGCACTTGAAAAGGAACATGCGTGACATAAAAATTGAAAGATCAGGGAATAATCATTCAAAATAAGGATTTAATTTTTGGCTATTCATTACAAAACTGGCGGAATCCGTTACACCGAGTAGTAGGCTCTTCATCTTCATTGGTTGCAGAACTCTGCCTGTTCCCATGGTCTACTCTACCGCAACCAATGTCCAAACCAGTTTCCCTGGTATTGCGAGTAGTGAGGCGGTAGCTATCAGATTTGCGTAACGTCTTGTAACGCAAACACTGAGTCTTTGTACTTCTGAAGTTTCAAGTGTCCTTGCTCTTTTTTGTAAACTCCAAAAGGCGTAGGAGGCGAGCTGAAGCTTTTTGACATTACTTTAGGCTATCAATGATAGATAACTTGAACAGAATCACATAATTTGATTGCACACACTTTCATATGAGCTCTGACAATTAGTGAAAAAAATTGTTCTTTGGATCTCTGATGTTCTTGAACGCCAAGACCGTAGTGAACTTCTACCTTATGCTGTAATCTCAGTCATTTTGGGTCAAATTAACGTTATGATCAGCTACAAATAAATAAGTTGTGAGGGGCTGGTGGTCCGAATCAGGTGTGCGGGTCTTCAGTATAGAAAACTATTCCAAAGATTGCTAATAGAATCTATTAGGTATTAGAAAGCTAAAATAATCTGTATCATCTGTCGTCCCTTTGATCTTCAAGTGACTCGAGCGGGTACCAGCAACACATTCATTTTTCCCTCTCGCATGCAAGAGTAGCCCAATGGGTCCTCCTCGCTCTATGGATTCGCTAAGCATCATGTCTTTCTTCTATGGCTTTCGTGGTGATACGACCAACGGGTCTTTGGTGTTCCTGTAGAGCGCTTTCTATTCCGAGAAATTCAGTCGGTAACGGTCCATCGGTTGTCGTTGAAGCGCATCCCGTGTTCTCCTTGCCTTATTTTCGACATCCTGTCAAGTAGAACGGAATCTTTGATCTTCGATCTTTGACGCAGGTCGGAACTTCGGATCCTTTTTCGCAATTGCGAGATACGAGGTACTAGTAGCATAGACCTTTCCATTGCGCGTTCAATAACGCCAAGTGATTTTTCATCCTGCTTGCGTGGCGACCAGGTTTCTGCTGCATGCGTTAGGGCAGGCATAATCGTCGAGTAGAAAAGGTGGCACGGAGTCGGATGTTCTTTATCGTCTTCACTACATCTTCGATGCTCTTGAACATTCCCCAAGCCGCTTGTATCCTCGTTTTCAAAAGCTAAAATGTTTTCATTATATTCAATCAAATAAGAAGTATGTTTTGAAAGACGAAAAGTGCCTTAGAATATGGGAAGACTATGATAAATGCAGTGAATAAGTAAGTTTCTCAGAAGAAAGCAGAAGGGTATCGAAGAAAATCACTACGCAAAACTCTTTTTAGTCTTTCTTCAGTTTCTTATTGTGATAAAACTTGTGTTTCTAAGCCTTATAGTTTTTGCAGTGAATATGTAAACTGATTGTATTTTGGGCGGCACAGTCTGCAGGAAAGGAGAACTGTACGGAAACAATGATGGTGACAATAGCGCCCATTAACGCCACAGGCTTAGGAACTCTCACGGTGATAATGCGCAACGAAAAAGTACTAGCTTGAGTAGAATCAGATGAGTTTCGGCACAAACCTGAATGACAGCCAGCTATTGTTTACTAGAGAGAATGTGGTCGCAATGGATATTTTTGGGGGAATTGTAGCAGTAAGTTGTGTCATAATCTTGAAATTATGATAAGTTGTTGATTAGTACGTTTCAGGCAGTGAATAAATTCTCTATCACACAACCGATAGCGCACATTGGCTTTTGCAAATCTAAGTAATATATCCGCCGTGGTTCATCCACAATGTAGGAATTCCTACTAGCGAACCATGCTAAGGGATTGAAGCGTTCCAGAAGAGTGCTGTTTTGAAATTTTTGCTTGGACGCAGAAAATTGAGCCTTCACAGTGAATGGTGTTGGAGAGATGGTTTGGAATGTTTCCCCAATCAGTACCTCCATTACGACCTTTTTTGGATATAACTCAATGCCGACATTTTCTGAGGGGAAGACAAAAAGTCTTATTCAACAAGAGTGTTATGGCTTTTCATTTTCTCATATCCTTAGCCAGATTTGTTTCGTGACTTGCTTGTAATGAAGATGTGGGAGCGCCATAGCATGGCAACAGTGTTATTCCGAACTCACTATGCATCAGGCATTTTTGAGAACCTAACAACATACCGTTTTGTCATCAGCCATTATATACTGGAGTCACTCATGATATGAAATTCGCCTTTTGCTCTTTGTAAGCGCGAGGTTGTCATAGCATGATTTGTTTTGACAGTTGACGTGTCGGCCGTTTCTTCTTAATCACACTCTGAAAAGATCAGATTCTTCACAACCCAGTCAGCCATACATCTCCGTTACTCAGATGGAAATCACCATACCCATATTTCATTAGCATCAAGCCTAAATCAACTTCTTAATATACTGCTTTTTCATAATACTTCCGCCGAGTTTTCAAGTGGGGACTTACCGTGCAAGGATCACCTAAATGGTTAATGCATCTCCCTTATGAGAATAAGTCTTACATACTGCGTCATATCACAACTGATAAGGAGGAATTTTTTCCTGTGGTTCAAATTTGTACTGATAGAGTTCTCCCAGATGCTTCCGAAATTTTACACACTGAAGTCTAATGTTTCTATGCGAAGATAGTGACTTCCACTTCAGAAGGTTTCTCGCTGTGTATCTGGGTCTTATGCAAACTGATCGGGTATTTGGTTTAGCAATAGTCTTCCATTCTAGATGTTCCACACGCGATAAAGTGGTCTGCGCGTTACGCTGATGCACTTATCTCCGCACGCTTTACAAGATATCAGGTAATCTATACCCGTACTCATGCAACTACAATCTTCACCTTAAGAGCATAATATGCACTCTTCCTTCGTAATTAGACAATCGTATAGGCGCATAGGGATTTCCCAGAAACGTCCTTTTTCTCAATAAGGGATAAGAGGAGAGATTATGAAGCAATATATTATTGTTACTTGACTTTCAGTACCACTCAACGATGTAACTGTTTTCGGATAGTGTATTTTGAACGTGAATTAAATGGAGGGCAGTTTTCTTACGCTACTATACGAGTTAATTCTCTAACTCTGACTGGTTGTTTAGTATTCATATCTATATTATGTTAGTATTTAGAACATCTGCCCATTTCCTCTTGACTAGAAAAATAACCAAACCATCAACAGAGTATAGACGGAGGTCTTCTACCAGGGCTTCCAGTTTAGACTTGAAGGCAATAACAAGCTCATAATTGCTCGAGTGTCCATTCATCAATCATTTATGAATTGTCCAGTTTTAAACTTAGTTATCATAAAGATAATTCAGCATTACTTACTTAAACCTTCAAATGTGCGAATTTTTCGACAAAACGGATAATTATGTCTTCAGTCGAATCTTTGCAGTGTTGCCGCAGTGGATAACATTTTAGTTATTTGTTTTTTATTTTCCTTTGCTGTCATCCTTATAATCTATCTTCAATAGTTTCCCAAAGGCCTATAGTGAGGCAGTGGTGAGAGTGGTTTCTTGACTATGTGATGGTTCGTTGATTGCTCGCCTTTTTCTCTGAGACATGAGGCTTTTCCCATTATTCGCAGTAGATCAAACCTCAGACTCCAGAGAACCTTTATAAACTTTCAAACCTGAACTTTTCTATCAATAATATAGGATATTTAACAACACCGAGTACTGATGCATATACAGGCAAAATTTACATAACATGATTAGTGTGTGAAATGTGTAATGGCGGGTCAATCCACTAGCTTGCACGAATAGCACAACTGAAAATATTGTTGTGATGAATTCGTGGATTAAAGTTCAAGTTTACTGCGTAAATAAAAAGTTGAAATAAATCTTAGCAGGCTGCCTAAATCCAAGGAAATTATGGGGTTTAGCGCTAAGGTAATAGTTAAATATCGTATCACAAGATAACTATGGAAGAGATAGGCAGTGTGCTTCAGAAGCAATAGGAAGTAATTGAAGAATACTAAAGATCACCAAAGTGCTCTGGGAGCGGGAAAGCTTTTATGTTGGCAAAGGCCCCAGATAAAGAACAATGTATGGACGAAAGTAAGAAGCTAAATGGAAACAGGGAACAAACGTTATAAGTTTGTTGAAGAAAGATCAAATGTTGTAGTGTTTGTCTCGGAGTGGGCGGACTGCTTGGTTAGGTCGCTTCTCGTTTGCTTCTGACATATTCTTAGGTACGCATGTGACTGCTTGGTCCGCATGTGCGCCGACGTAATATGCATTAAACATGCAATTGAACATTGAATCATTGAATTTGGGAAGTCGTATAGTGAGGTTAAATTGAGATTATTCGATGGAAAAGCTTCTACAGATTATAGAAGAACTTTTTTGACTTTTTCAAACATTTCTCAGTTACTCTCAAAGGAAAACATTGTACTAAATACGCTTTCTGTATTTCAATGTACTTCATGCATTACTTTGACTGGTCATTACCTCTGTGATTTGCAGTTTATTGCTGATTCAAAACTACGACGACTATAGATTGATTAAAAATGTCTGTTTGAAAACACATCAAGGCTCAATTTCAGTTTCCGCCAACAGTGGCCGACGCTGAGAAGAAGTGCGATCCAAATGGACCTGATGCTAGCATACAAACCGCTCTATTCAATTTCGCCACATCGCTGTCGACCAATTCGCCATGATGATGTTTGTGGTCTCAACATCATTTCGTTGAAAAATGAAGTTGTGCGAGAATGAAAGCAACTCAAACCGAAAGTGTTCCAGAGATTGTTGAGTGTGTATCGGGAATATGCTTCATCATCACCATCCGTCCTGTTGTTGTACATGTCTGGTCCGCTTTTCCATTGCAAATTCCCGTTACCGTGTTGCCAACGATGATGCAGTTGTCTTTGTCTTGATTCCATTGCCGTAACTAATAGAAACTATAAGCTATCGCATCATATCTTCTTCTGCTTACCTTGAAGTTGAAAGCTTAGAACAAATTTGAGCCAATGATTTTCCCTTTATTCTACACATCCCTTCAAATCATCTACTGCCTTATTGAATACTATTTTATTCCAAGAAAAGATTTGGAGAAAACCCGTTATAAAATGGCATCGATTTGAAGGTTCTAATCTTCAAGTCATTTGACAAATGTCTTAATTGAACACATTTTTGTTATCTAAATGCTGGTGTAATTATGTCTGCAATGTTTTAAATGGTTGTTCAATATTAAAACTCACGCCTCTCTCCTGAGCTAACAGTCATTGGCAATTAATTGGTGTGTAACTGACTTGAACAGAAAGTTGTCCCAAAATCAATGAGATTACAGTATCGGGTAAAAGTGCGCTACGACCTTGGCGTTCGAGGACATTAAAGACCTGAAAGACAAAATTTTTCTAGCTCAGAGTCTATTTGGAAGTGTCTTCAATGAAACTGTGTTAAGTCATTGCGAGTCACAGAAGCACTAAGAGCCTGAAGCATTGTCAAAAATAACAATTCGCCACCTACTGCTTTCAGAGTTCACAAAACAGAAAAACTTGAAATATAAGAGCTGCCAACTTATCGTTTGCATAACAAGACGGTTTACAAATGTTGCTGCGCGGCATCTCGCTTGGTGAAATTCCAGGAACCCGAGCTTGGACATCGGCGGCACTAGAATATGCCATAGCAACTTACTTCCTGCAACAAATTTGTACTTTTTTTCGGTGAATAATCAAAATTTTCTAGTTTAATTGGATTCATTATTTTCGCTGCCATTTTGGCAGCGTTTGAATATCATAAATTCACATAATGAAATATTGAGAGTTACGCAAATATCAACCTGAGACGTTAGGTGAACCTCGTTTCACCCTTACTGAGGGAAGCGTACTACCACTACACCTCATAGGTTCCGCTCTACCGCCACTCCTTCTTCGATATATGCAGTCAGCAACCTACCTTCAACGGGTCTGTGCAGGAAAGCGCATATCGGCATTAAACCCAGTATAGCCGTGGTAGCTCACACCCCCTAAAGGGTGAAAAGCAGACTCAATTTCCGTCTGAGGTCGAATGTTTGCGCACCGTTCAATTTTCGATATGCGCATTGTAAAATTTAGATGTTACGTCTATAATACGTTTTTTCTTCTTTAAATTCAAATTTTTAGTCAAAAGATTGAGATTGCGACAGGTTTAGAGTACTGATAAAGTGCCACATATAATCGTCATTGACCTCTGTCAAAGTTCGGAAACATTTGTAGTACGAACAATATCCTGTTCACTGCCTTGATCTGCAGGTATCACTCCACATCCCAGCACTGTCGAGATTGTGGCGAGCAGCGTAGTCACAAAGAGACCAGTCAAAAGGCTCGCCGGACTGATGGGAATTTTCATTATGTCTAAGCAAATATCGTAGCTTCAACTGAAAGGAAATTTTCCATTTTTTTACATTGGATCGCTCACAAGACAGAAATGGAGTTGGCACTCAAATGTACGCGTGGGTGACGTCGTCCCAACGGCTCTTTTATCTTCCCAAACTACAAGTGCTTCTAACTCATCTGATTCAAAGCAAAATTCTACATAGCATATTCATGTGAGATCTGCTATTCTAAAGCACAGGGGTATCGCTTGAAGAGGCCAAATGCATATCAAGTCTTTGATGAGAATATGATATGTGAAAAGAATCACTGTGAAAAAGTTATGTTGAATGCGTCAGTTTTTCAAATGGCGCCGCTTGAATTTGTCTCCGTCTCCTCATTTTTGATGCTGGGGCAATAAAATCGCAAGTTACAAAATGCCAAATTGCCATGCACTTTCAAGGGAAAATCCTGAAAGAAGATATCAAATGATAATAACGAAACATAGCTTCGCTGCAAAACATTTGGAAAACAAATTTTCTAAATGGTAAAACTTCTGTTCTCATTATCCTATTGCAATTAGTACGACTCGAAAACGTTGTGATAGATGGAGAACCTGACTGACACCCAAACTGAGATCTTCTGCAGAACTCCACTGAAGAACAGAAACACCCGAAATGGGATTTTAGAGGATCCATAGATATAAAAAGGCATAATCGAAGCTATGTAAGCATTGGTGGCAGAAAAAACTATTCCCCCAAAGCATCAATTTTTCTTGTGAGGCAGAAGAATTTTACACCGTACAGGATTCGCAGTATAATGAGATGATAGACGATGTTGACGTTGTTAAGAATGCGGCTAATGTGGTCCTGGGCTGAGGCTTCCTTACTCACCTTTCTTGATTTTCCAACTCCTTCATCAGGTGGATGGTAATAGAACACCTTCAATTTCTTGCATTTTCTCAAAAGTGCGGAGATGAAATGATATTTTATGTTGCATATTTCGCAGATTTAAGTCTTCTTCCATTATTTTGAACTTCTCAGACTGCTCAA
>JAHQIW010006463.1:0-16611 GCA_019055375.1 Parelaphostrongylus tenuis
AATCTCTTGGAATTTATTTGAAAAACCATAGTTTCCTTAGATATCACCTTCCTCGGAAAGCATAGGAAAGGAAGACGATATTTGCCAAAGTTTCACTTAATCAAATAGATTTTAGTTTAACAATTCTCGTGCTTTGACTTAGCAGAAAGAACTGTGATTCACTGAACATCGCCGAGGTTAATGGAGTTTCGGTCATGAAAGTATTCTTCGACGCCTTCGTCAAAATACTGCCGTCGTTTTGCCGATTTTCAGCGAGAGACGAATACATTTTCACTAAGAATTTTGTAACTAAAAGTTTACTTTATCCTTAGGTTATACGCAATTACTACAAAATATAGCATTTCTAAAGTTGTTGCAAAAAAAAAACATTTTTTATGAAACCGGAAGCATGATCAAATTCGAACCTTCAGAATTCCCACGCTAGTGTGATAGCATAAGAACCAATGGTACAAAAATGGACACCAATATGATGCCCTGGTTGTTATCATGCCGTTCAAGCGCATTGTTGGTTGAATTATGAGTTTCGACAAGAAAAAGAAATCAGAATCTAGCGTGGATTGTGGGTAAACCACATTTTATCTTGGTAAAATGAGCCTTTTACATTGCGAGCAAAAGCCAACAAACTTGAATAATCTTCTTTTCAGTCAATTTTTCGAGTATGGACGCCCTGGTTATCCAGAGCCTCTACAACCGCTTCTGTTTCCACTAAATCAAAGGCTTCCTTCGATTGATGAAAGTGAGACAGAATGGTTGTTTGCGCTCTCCTGAAACTTCAGTTAGTCTTGTGATCGTGTGGATGTGGTCTATGATACTTAATTTTTTCCTGAACCCTGCTTGTTCGCATGGCTGTCCTTCGTCCTGTGTTCTGTCAATACTGTTTAGGATGACTTGAGTGAGGAGTTTATAGACAACGGGCAACAATCGGATTGGGCGATAATTGCCCACGTCGTGAAGGTCTACCTCTTTGAACAACAATACTGTTATGCTGATTTTCCATTGAACTACAACTATGAAAAATTATAAGGATTCATCCAATTTTGAAAGTTCTTTCACAAATTCGTCGTTGAATATTTCAATGCCAATAAAGGGCGAATGAATAAAGAAAACTAAAATTTTAGTTGAGATAACGAATCAAAAACGAAGAGCGAAAGGGAAAAAACGAAGAGAGTTGTGAACGGCTCTTGTCCGCAGCAGATTACTTCCACGATAACTGAATTTTAGATAAGAGGAAATACCTCGATGAACATGGGAATCTTTCATCGGCACGACTCATACGGTAATTGATCACGCTCCTACAAAAAATGACGGTTTTTCGGCACATCTTGAAAAGGAGAGTTTTTTGCAAAGTGTCGCCCGGCAAAAAAAGTTAACTAGTCTTGATCTTACTGCGAAACTTTTAACTCGGTTAATAATCAATGGATCATTAACACACTTCAATCCAAACTTATACGTTTTACCGAAA
Source organism: Parelaphostrongylus tenuis (assembly GCA_019055375.1). Lineage (NCBI taxonomy): Eukaryota > Metazoa > Nematoda > Chromadorea > Rhabditida > Metastrongylidae > Parelaphostrongylus > Parelaphostrongylus tenuis. The sequence continues at coordinate 1,463 of JAHQIW010006463.1, forward strand.
AAATGACAGATCTTTGACATTTAGTTCCCTTATTTCCGTAGCATACACAGCCTTTTTCACCCCAGTTTATATATTGTATCGCAAAAAGAGGGCGGTAGAACAGGGGTTGATTGGAAGACTGGTAACTTGCACTCTCACAAGGGTGGAGCTCCGTGTTAGATATCTGTGTGATATTTAAAGTTTTGCATATCATTCAACTTATAGATACGTATCTGTATATACTCAACCCACAGCTTAATTCAATCGAAAAAATCAGTGAAGTGGTTCAGCCAGTTAAAGCGCCTCTCATACGTAATCATTTGCAAAGTGTTCTTGATCAATTTATTCAGCCCTTGAAGATGCAGTTTGAAGCACGATAATCAAACAGATTGCTCAGTGCATGTTAGAAAATAAAAATTCAATCGGTGAACAATAAATGACATGCAAGATTATATAGGTGAACTAAACTCAGAGTAAATCTTTTGTTGCATAGATATGACTATTCATATTTGCAAACAAACATATATTTTTTCTTATTCGTATCACAGAGGTAAAATGCACATCCGACCTTCTTCACGTTTTCATCTGTCATCTGAAAATGATCTTTGCTCGTGATAAAGAAGTTCCCATTTGCAATCTGCTATCAATAAAGTTCAATACACTGCTCAATATCGTTTTGTTCGTTTACACAGTATGCTGGTTAAGTGTTGTTGGAAATTTGATTGCTTCTACTATAAAATATGTAGTAAATCAAGCTAGAATACTACACCGCCCAATGCGTTTCTTGTTATCCACTTCCAAGAATACTGTTCAAGCATTAGCTAAACATCACTACTAACCTGAACATGAACTGATGTTGGATCACCTTTTTTCCACCATCTATCTATCTGAAAGTGATGAATTGATGTGGCTGTAATTAAATCAAGTAAATTAGTTCACTAATCCGTTATTTAGACTGATGCCATTATAAGATGGTTATGTTCATGAGGAGGCAGAGGAAATGTAGACGTCTTTTTGAAGCCTAGTTTAGTTCAATAATATTGTTTTTTGAAACAATGACGTCGCCTTCTGATCAAATCAGACATTGAAAAAGCGTCACTTCAACCAACCGCAGCTAATACATAACGTTCTTCGGCACTGGGACGCTTAGCAATGTTGGTGTTGTTGCCGAGTGCGGGGTATTTTGATTTTGTTTTGCAACTGGATTCGGCAAGAGAGCCAGCTTCTTTCTCCAAGTCGCAGTTATACTCCTATAAAATGAATGAAAAAATCAAATTTCCATGAGTAGGACTAAAATTATTTATTATGAAAATCCTCATCACCATCGATGGCGCTCCAGGCTTCTGATTCTTTCTGAAAAACCATATTTTAGTAAAGAACGTTGATGCAGTAATAGCGATTATTTTGTAAGTAACTCAAGCCAGCACATTATTGTTTTTCTGTTGAAAATCAAGAAAACGATCAGAACAAACCTCCATCGATCGTGCTGGGAAAGAGCTTTATCTCTCATACTCGGACTCATTGATGTCTGATATCCATCGCAGATCACTGTATCTACGATATAAAAAAAAAATAAATTCTTAATAAACATACGGACATCGAGGTCCGCGACGGCAAATCATTTGCGAAAAGATTAAAACTAAAAGTAGCACTGACCTTTTGGCTTAACGCAGGAGATATATCGGAATCCCTTAAACGATAGAATAACTTTTTTGAAATTTACTTCAAAAGCTGTAGGTTCTTCTGATATCGCCTTCCTTGGAAAGCTTAGGAAAAGGAGACGATATCCGCCAAAGTTTTAGGTAATCAAACAGATTTCAGTATAACATTCAGAAGGAGAACTGAAAAAAAGGTACGTTCAAGAAGAGACGACTTTGAGGACGGATCATGGAAACATCCATGAATGCATTGTTATGCTAACCTTTCCATACAACGCATGTCGAGACCGTAACAAATGGAAAGGAGCATGTGTAGACTCCATTCACAGAGTGTGTAATGGAGAGACAATGGCACAAAAAAAACTTTACACAGAAGTTTTGTATGCGTTGGAGAGCTTAGAATTATACAGCGAATTTTTTTACCGAAACGCCAAATTGACAAGATATTTCTTATAAAAAGAATCGAAATGAAATGGCACGCACAATGTTCAGTTGGCTTCCCGAAAAACAAACGACATCATTTGCAATATGGCGAATATCGATCGACACTGGAAGTGTTTCTGTTTCAAGTGTTCTAAATCAAAAATCTTCTTATCATGAATGTACCTTAGTTTATTTTCCCGTTAATATTATATTTTCTTGAAAACGGATCTCATAAAGTTGCTCACGGAGCAGTGTGGCTCGCTTCAACATTTTACAAAACATGATTCACGAGATTTATATGCACGAGGAGATTTAAATCATGCGAAACAGCGAAAATCTGAGTGGATCCACCTAAGAAAAGGTAGAAAAAATTTGTTGTATCATGGACAGTTTTGTCTGCATATACTAATGACCATGCCTCAAGTATCAAACGTGATTAGAAGAAACTTCTTCGTTCAATTTGTTTTTGTTTTTTTTTGAAATTTGTGCAGCATTCACCAAGAGTTGTTTGAGCCGAAACTTAAGATTTGTGTAATAATAGTCACTTCCAAATTGCCAGCAATTTAGCTTGAAGCATCTGTTTTTGATTCGCACATGAAGCGTACATAATTATTTTAGTGCTGATCGAGAAGTTACAGGAACATGGCATTAGTAGGGTCCAATATCACGAGCTCCTCACGGAGCGCAGGAAAGCTATAAATTTGTAGGGCTTGAAATCTTTGCACAAAAAACTTTTGAAGCTTTTTGATGAATAGCAATAATCGAAAAATGACCCGTAAGGATGGATGTCTCGTAATCATGCGTAGCTTAGCGCCATGTCTCAGGTTGATTTTTTTTATCTGTGCCAAGCAACCAATTGAGATAATCTAAAAAGCAAAACGGTGAGTATCTGAAAAAGATCCTATTTATTCCACCTTTTAAAAATTGCTTGTCATATTTTCTTTTGCTGAAATTACAAAAGCGCTCGGACAAGTAAATTGCAATAAGAATCGTGACCATCCCAATCTCTGAAAAAGACAATATCGCCAAAACGTCAACAATTATAGTGTTTGTATACAATATATCCTACTTTTTACAACCTCAGTTCTGTTCATCAGAAGAAAATGCGCAGTTATTTCACCTCTGTCCAGCTTAATACTTGATTGGTTCCGGGCATTGTTTGTTTTTAGACAACGTGCAGCAAACGATAAGACCATTCTAACACTTTACTAAACTCGTCGATGAGCAGAAAAATAACTTTGTCATTGATCTTTTTCTCTCGAGAGGTCTTAGTCATTTGAATGTGTTTTTTGGTATAGTGCTAAAGCTGAAGATATTGTGTAACTGACCGCATAAATGCTTTCCGTGACTATACACTATTTCTGCACGATTTTAAAGGTTGTATGACATTACAAAGCATCCTTAGTGCATTAACAGCACCAAATCTCAAAACGACACTCATAGACGAGACGTAGTTAATAATAGGTTGGTGAAAGGTTCTGAGAAAATGCTTGTAACTTTTTTAAGTGCCGGTCATTTTTTGTGCTTTTGGACTCATCTGAACGCCCGTCTTCTCCCACATTAATTGTTATATAATATATCTACTGATTTCGAGATAAAGTTAACAAGTGAGCAAATTAGGTTGTTGATGGTGACGAGTGCTGCTGGGTTTAAATGCAATGGTGGCAACCGAACGCATTAAGATGCATCAGCATCACCATCATCAACACATCAACGAAGTACGCTTATAAACCAATCAACGCGGAGAAGACGGGCTTCCAAATGAGCCCAAAAACACAAAAAATGACACACACCCAAAAAAGTCACAAGCATTTTCCCAGGACTTTTTCCCCAACCTACCAATAAGAGTCGAAACAACGCTCAGATTAATTTATTTTCGTTTTTTTTTTTCGTTTGATTTCTTTTCGTTCAATTTTTTTTTCGTTCGATTCGTTTTTATATTTTATCACATATTGGGTATACTATAACATTATACCACTGCAGGTGGCAGTCAAAATAAAAAGAATTTAGACTGATTATCGATATCCAGTGTCTATCAACACAAGTGGGTTCAATGCCGATAGCGGCTATTCCGCCAGACCATCGACGGTAGGCTGTTGGCAGACAACGCGTTATAGCGTAAATAAGAGTGCTGTGCAAAACGAGCGTCAGTAGTGCAACGGTTAGCATACGCTCCCGGAAAGAGTGAGATATGGGTTCGAATACCGGCTGAGGCAGAAGTTTTTGTACAGCCTCCACATATTGGGTATACTATAACATCACACCACTGCAAATGGCATTCAAAATAAAAAGAATTTGAATTAGTATCAGGTTGATAAATCACTTTATTCTATCTACTCATCCGTTCACACGGCTGATGATAGAAACTCCTTTGTATGTTGATGTGCCATAGACGCAAGATCATCAGTGCATACCAACTTTAATAAATTAACATAAGACAGAACAGGTTGGTGTATCAAATTTGTTGTGTATAATGGAATTTGGTCTTTTCAGTTATAAGAGAACAGATGAATATTAAAATTCACTCACTGGACATAAACTTTTCATGGGATGTCATTAGTCATTCGAAAGCTTAAATCTCTGGTTAGAGCTTCAAGTAACATGTTTTCTGGAATACTCTTTTATTGCGGTGTAAATTCCAAAACAAAATTATGTAGAACACAATAATACACTTTTTTCTTACCTCGCTTATATTGCGCTGGAAAAAACCTCCTTTTCTAAACTGCTAGTAACCCTTTGATAGCACAAGTTTCGGAACTAAAAGATGCGTTTGCTATTTGGAAGAGTTTTCAAAATGCTCTAGGTTGAAAGAAAGCATCTATGTTCTACACTTCGGCGGGTAGACCTCTTTCTCTGAACCATTAGATCATTCGACAGCGTAAGATTCAGAAATTCTAACACTGCGCATATTTTTTAAGGAGGCCATTTTTGTGCAGTGTGACAGAAGTTGAGTCTTATTTACATATGCAATCATGCGTTCTTTGGCCAAATAATGTGCCGCTGGATAAGGCGACAAGGAGGCTTGACGCAATGATCGATCGACTTCATAACATGAAAATGCAATGAAAGACTTTCAACCTTTTAGTCCCAGTTGTGATCTTAATTTTTTGTTAGGTCATGATGTTTTATGATCAGTGCCTGAAGTAATTAGGAGCTTCTGGCTTTCTGAATTTTGTCAAAGTAGTCATAAAACCCAATTACATATTTATATTAACAGCTTGAAGAATATACTTAAGGTTGAAAAGATGTAAAGAAATTTTTGCAGCATCATATGATGAAAATCACATTTCATGTCGACGCCAATGATCGATTAAGTGGATCCCAGCACATACTGCAAATCTCACGTTCACACATGGCTGCTTTGTAAAAAGAGAGCACAACTACAGAGAAAGCGAGCCACATTGTAGCTGAGAAGAATTTCATTTCGATGGCGTTGTTCTATCATATGTTTAATATTACCAATAACTTACTTGAATTTCTTGGATGGTCCCTCTCCATTAGTTAAGTGGATCCCAGCAAATGTTTCATTCGTTCCTTTTTCGCAGTAGTCGTCTGTGACGGTGATTTCATTTGAGCATGGCGGCTGGTGCGAGTGTTATACCGTGATATGAAAAATATCGGCGGCTGCGAGTACAGTTGATTGAATCTCTTTTACGAACACGTCCGCCCAACGTGTTTGGTCGCTGTCGAGGACGCGTGCAATGACGTGGAATCCATTCTACAGTTTTTTTCGTCCATCTGTCGTTTTTATGCTTTTCAATACATATTCAAGTATTGATAGAAAAAAGACTGATGGCGTGACACGAAACAAAGCGAACCAATGCGGAATTCACCGATCACCCAGCAACTTAAAAAGTAAGTGATCGATAGGTTTAACAAAGCCCATCCTTTTTTCGACTCGTATAAAAGCGCGCGGTTTGAATGAAAAATCATTCCAATATAACAAACACCTTCAATACTTTTCTCGCTCCTTTTTCAATACTTCTAGATGTATTTGGTACATTGATTTGCTTGAATCTGATGCGTATGGTGTGAAATTAATATCTGCCTTCAAGTCTTACAAAGCACATCTCCGCCATTGATAACTGTGTTAGCTTTATATAAACGGGAGCCGTGGCCGAGTGGATATGATGCCAGCCGAGGCGTTCATGAACTAAACCCCGCTCTCCAACACTCTCCGGCAGTCAACAATGAACTCCGTAAAGAACGTCATAGCCAGGCTACCGTCGAGATTGCAAGCAGACGCGCTCGACCATTATTCTACGTCATTGAATGAGAAGACCAGAAAACGATCTGAATGTTAGAAGTAAAGGGATGCGGACGGTGAAAAACACAGTCTGAATACGGATCAGTAAGGTGTCTATATAAAGAATCGACTCAGATCATCAGCTCTGAAGAAGACAAATCCCGTCGAAATGCTTATAGTGAGATACAATAACATAGAGTGTTTCACAAATTTGCTCACCACGGCAGGAATGCAACATTCGAAAATGCGAGCGAAAGATCATCAACAAAGTTGTTTCCGTTTCATCGACAAATATATCACAGAATTAGTACTAACGTGACTTTACACCGCTTCTTGAACATCGATCAGCGATAAAAAGTATCAAATTAGTATTTATCATCGTAACTACTACGAACTTTTTCTTTATTTGACACAACACGAATTGATCAAGTTATTCATTTTATATCGCTCATAATCGCATCAGCTTCGAGAATTGTAAAATTACTTCATTTGATGCATCTTCTGATATTCTTCCTTTCAACGATCTGCAAATATCTTGCGCGTTGTAAAGATCTAGCGCTGTCTGATGACCTAGAATACTATTAAGCCACTCTTTTTGAGATCTTGGACATAACCGATTTAAAGTGCCCTTACGTGAATGCAACGAATGTTGAGGGAAAATTCTGAGAACTGATACTATGCCCCCTGATGATTTGCATAACTATCTACTTCAAGCTCAGTGGCCCACTCATTGTGACAAAACGTTTTCAGTTGGATAAGAACTGCACGTTTCGAATGGAGAATCACATCTTGAGCACTTTCATTGCTCTTCTTTTTCTTGTTGAGGTACGTTTAGTTTCCTATTACATTCGCAACAATACACATTATTTTCGGCTAAAGCTAATAAGTTAGTTACCAATAAGCACCAGAAATTATTGACTGAATAGAAGATCATTCAAGTTTGTTGGCTTTTGCTCGCATGTGAAAGACTCATTTTACCAAGATAAAATGTAGTTTACCCGCAACCCACGCAAGATTCTGATATCTTTTTCTTGTCGAGACTCGTAACTCAACCAACAATGCGCTTGAACGGTATGATAACGACCATTGCATTATATTAGTGTCAGTTATGGTACCATTGGCTTCTATCGCTATCATACTAGAGTGGAAATTCTGAAGCTTCAAATTTGGTCATGCTTCCGGTTTCAGAAAAAAATATTTTTTTTGCTCAACAACTCTGGAAATGCTACTTTTTGCAAAAACTGCGTATAACCTGAGGATAAAATAAGCTTTTAAATTACACAATTCTTAGTGAAAATATAACTTTTTCTCGCTTAAAACCGACAAAAGGACGGTAGTATTTTGACAAAGGCGTCGAAGAACTTTCATGACTGAAACTCCATTAACTTCGGCGATGTTCAGTGAATCACAATTACTTCTCCTAATTCAAAGCGCGAAAATTGTTATACTAAAATCTGTTTGATTACCTAAAACTTTGGCGGATATCGTCTCCCTTTCCTAAGCTTTCCAAGAAAGGCGATATCAGAAGAACCTACTGCTTTTGAAGTATATTCCAAGAAATTTATTCTATCATTTAAGGAATTCCGATACATCTCTTGTGTTAAGCCAAAAGGTCAGTGCAACTTTTAGTTTTAATCTTTTCCCAAATGATTTGCCGTCGCAGACCTCGATGTCCGTATGTTTATTAAGAATTTATGTTTTTTATATCGTAGATACAGTGAACTGCGATGGATATCAAACATCAATGAGTCCGAGTATGACAGATAAAGCTCTTTTCCAGCACGATCGATGGAGGTTTGTTCTGATCGTTTTCTTGATTTTCAAGAGAAAAACAACAACGTGCCGGCTTAAGTTACTTACAAAATAATCGCTATTACTGCATCAACGTTCTTTAGTAAAATATGTTTGTTCAGAAAGAATCAGAAGCCTGAAGCGCCATCGATGATGATGAGGATTTTCATAATAAGTAATTTTAGTCCTACTCATGGAAAATTTGATTTTTTACATTCATTTTATAGAAGTATAGTTGCAGCTTGGAGAAAGAAGCTGGCTCTCTTGCCGAATCCAGTTGCAAACACAAAATCAAAATACCCCGCACTCGGCAACAACACCAACATTGCTAAGCGTCCCAGTGCCGAAGAACGTGATGTATTAGCTGCGGTTGGTTGAAGTGACGCTTTTTCAATGTCTGATTTGATCAGAAGGCGACGTCATTGTTTCAAAAAACAATATTATTGAACTAAACTAGGCTTCAAAAAGACGTCTACATTTCCTCTGCCTCCTCATGAACATAACCATCTTATAATGGCATCAGTTCTAAATAACGGATTAGTGAACTAATTTAGTTGATTTAATTATAGCCACATCAAATCATCACTTTCAGATAGATAGATGGTGGAAAAAAAGCTGATCCAACATCAGTTCATGTCCAGGTTAGCTGTGATGTTTAGCTAATGCTTGAACAGTATTCTTGGAAGTGGATAGCAAGAAACACATTGGGCGGTATCGTACTCTAGCTTACATATTTTATAGTAGAAGCAATCAAATTTCCAACAACACTTAATCAGCATACTGTGTAAGCGAACAAAACGATATTGAGCAGTGTATTGAACTTTATTGATAGCAGATTGCAAATGGCAACTTCTCTATCACGAGCAAAGATCATTTTCAGATGACAGATGAAAACGTGAATAAGGTCGGATGTGCATTTCACCTCTGTGATACGAATATGATAAAATATATATTTATTTACAAATATGAATAGTCATACCTATGCAACAAAAGAATTTCTTTGAATTTAGTTCACCTGAGTTACCTTGCATGTCATTTATTGTTCACCGATTGAGTTTTTATTTTCTAACATGCACTGAGCAATCTGTTTGATTATCGTGCTTCAAACTGCATCTTCAAGGGCTGAATAAATTGATAAAGAACACTTTGCAAATGATTACGTATGAGAGGCGCTTTAACTGGCTGAACCACTTCATTGATTTTTTCGATCGAATTAAGCTGTGGGTCGAGTATATACAGATCCGTATCTAATAAAGTTGAATGATATGCAAAACTCTAAATATCAAACAGATATCTAACACGGAGCTCCACTCTACCGTCCCTCTTTTTGCGGTGCAATATATAAACTGGGGTGAAAAAAGGCTGTGTATGCTACGGAAATAAGGGAACTAAATGTCGAAATCTGCCATTTTTTTCGGTAAGCCGTATAAGTTTGGATAGTAGTGTGTTGATGATCCATTGATTATCAACCGAGCTAAGTGTGTCACAGTAAGATCAAGACTAGTTAACTTTTCTTTCCGGGCAACACCTTGCAAAAAACTCCTCTTTTCAAGATGTGTCAAAAAACCGTCATTTTTTGTAAGAGTGTTATTAATTGCCGTATGAGTCGTGCCGATGAAAGATTCCCATGTTCATCGAGGTATTTCCTCTCATCTAAAATTCACTTAACACGGAAGTAATCTGCTGCGGACAAGAGCCGTTCACAACTCTCTTCGTTTTTTCCCTTTCTCTCTTCGTTTTCGATTCGTTATCCCAACTAAAATTCTAATTATCTTTATTTATTCGCCCTTCATTAGCATTGAAATTTTCAACGACGAATCTTTGAAAGAACTTCCGAAATTGGTTGAATTCTTATAATTTTTCATTGTTGTAGTTCAATGGAAAACCAGCATGATCGTATTGTTGTTCAAAAAGGTAGACCTTCACGACGTGGGCAATTATCGCCCAATGCGGTTGTTGCCTGTTGTCTATAAACTCCTCACTCAAGTCATCCTAAACAGTGTTGACAGAACACGGGACGAAGGACAGCCATGCGAACAAGCAGGGTTCCGGAAAAAATTAAGTATCATGGGCCACATCCACACGATCACAAGACTAACTGAAGTTTCAGGAGAGCGCAAACAACCATGTATTAGCCAAGCGGAACGAATGTTGACCGATTTCGACAACTGTGAATAGATTGGTCTTCAACCAATTCCAACGAAAACAGTGTTTATGAGGAAAGGATGGATTTTTAATGCCCCATTCTCGCTCAACGAAACGAAAATCTCCGAATGCTTTATTTACGTCTATCTAGGTTGTGAAATCAACATAATAGACGACCTAGCTCCAGTGTTGAGCAGGAAGAAACGAGCGGCTTGGAGAACGTCTAAGGCCAGCTAATATATAGTGAAGAGGAAAAAGAACATCCGACTCCGTGCCCACCTTTTCGACTTGACGATTATCCCTGCTCTTACGTATGCAGCAGAAATCTGGTCGCTACGTAAGTAGGATGAAAAATCACTTGGGATTATCGAACGCGCAGTCGAAAGGTCGATGCTAGGAGTATTCCGTATCTTGCAAAGGTGAGAAGGATCCGAAGTTCCGACCTACGTCACGATCGAAAATCAGAGACGCCGTTCTACACGCTAGGATATCATAAATAAGGTGGGCCGGACACGTGATGCGCTTCAACGACAACCGATGGACGAGAGCCATTACCGACTAGATTCCTCGGGACGTCAAGCGCTCTAAAGTAAGACCACTGACCCGCTGGTCCGATTTCTTTACGAAAGCGATAGAAGAAAGATATGATGCTCAGCGAATCCCTAGAGCAAGGAGGACCTTGTGGGCTACTCTTGCACGCTATAGGAAAAACTGGAGGTGTTACAGGTACCCGCTTAAGTCACTCGACGATCAACGGGAAGACAGGTGATACAGGTGATTCATCGCATGAATATTGGTTTTCCCATCCAGCAGGTTCTCAGTTAGGGTATTTGAACGACTGTTTATCATTTGAGCGATTTATTCATTTCTCATTCCGTTTTGGATGTGACATGAAACATATGACTCCGGTACTCTAAGACATCTTTACAGTTCATACGCTTTTCAAGCATCGAATTTTTCTGTTTAGGTTGACTAACTAGCTGTTTAATTGGCAATATAGATTGAAATTAGCAAGCCTGATCTCACAGAATGATAGAGCGAAGCTTCTGCTCACTTAACTTCAGAATCATCTATGCTATCAAGTACCTGGTATGTTGCAGAAGTGAGGTGGCTTTGTGCCAATACTGCGAAATCCCATCTACATATTGGAGCAGAGAATGAATGCCGAATGCCAAACTCAGCCTTCTTTTGACTACTATCGAAAAGTTTATTCTGAAAACCAAGTACGCTATTGAAATTATTCAAGATCTGATCTGCAAAATGATTGCTGAAAGTCCGGGCAAGACGCTCCGTCTAGCGAAAAATGCTTCAGTGTGAAACATAGTTTCGTTTTAGTTCTCACAGCGAAGTAAGAAGACCATCTCAGAAATAAACTACATCTCAAAAATTTCGATATCTGAGCTACCAAATGGCTAACGAAACTTTGTGAGTATTCACGAAATTTGTTTTTCTCATGGAGTTGAGATAGAGTGGAGATAAGAAAAAGTACCGAATAAATATGCGCAAAGAGGTACGAAAAGCCCAGCAATCCACTGAACTGAGTATGACAGTATTAATCCAAATCGCCTACTTTCTTTGCGAAGTTTGATTTCAAGATTGCTGGAAGATGCGACTCGAAGGACAATCCACAGATTCAGTAGAGAAAAGAAAATCTTTGAACAGCATTTCGTTTTAGCAGCCACAAGTGATCGAGTGTACAACACTAAACGCTGGGTGATTGCAGCTTCTTGCAGCAGTGTGAATATTTCGGCGCTGGTTCCCTATGTAAAAGATATCTTCCGTGGAACTGATTGAATTGAAAGGAATCGTGAATCTGACGAGGCTGTAACGCCGACACGCGCCCCTTGCACTGTATAAGTGCCATAACAAGCTTCATAAAAGGCTCAAAATATGTTACTAGATTATTAAGTGAAAAGTTTGGATACAGATGTTTGAAAGTATCCGAGATTCTTACACTAGGTATGATGACAATAATATATGCAAAAGATAAGAAATAATTGACTCTATCGTAGAAACCACGGATCTCTCTCCCTGAGGGATCTCTCCCGGTTAGGAGTCGCGTCCAACATATAAGCTCCTCTCGGTCCTCCGAAAGAGACTGACAAGCTACTCGTGAGAACCCAGCACCACGTTCAGAGCCCAACAGCTATATGATGGGATGACAAAATGCTAAAAGCAGTAATAAATATAGGCCTCATTTACCTGACCCCGAAAAAATCTCCAGTACGGCAGCCCTGGATAGGACGAGAACTAAAAGGCTGTTAAAATCTTAAGACCAAAGTAGGCTGCCAAAATCGAAAGAACTTAAATGACGATCTGTACCTATAAAGCAAGAAAACTTGCTCACGAATCCGCCGTAGAAGATCTATTGATTCAAGCAAGAAGGATAAGGTACGACGTCAGTGGGCTGGCTGAGAAGAGAAGACGCCATCCTTTTCACGTTGTTCATGACACCGGAGAAGAACTGTTTCTTGGAACATGCGATAGCAGAGGTGTCGGTGGCGTTGGGTCCTCGTCAAATCAAATTTGACAGTGAACATCGATTTTTTTGAACAACTGACAACCCGTATAGGACGAATACGGTTGAAATAATGTGGTTCAGTGTCGGCTTTGACCATCTCCTTGGTTACACACCAACATGAAGCTGTGGCAAAAGCGAAGTCGGATAGTTTTATATGGGACCGCAAAAGATCCTTCAGAGAAGACCATACCTTCCTCAAGGTCATTGTTGAAGAATTTAACGCGAAAATTCGACCTAGAAGAACGTCTGTAGAACGTTACATTGGGACCCACAAACTAGAGCGGAATGAACAGATTAAAAGGCTATCTGAATTTATTATGACGACTCAAGCCATCCATGGCAACTCACTGTCCTCCAATGGAGAGTACCACAATGAAATACACCACATCTTAGTGAATCGAAGGTTTTGCCTGAGTGATGTCGCTGTTGTCCCTGAGTTCTACGCTGGATCAGACTATGGACTATTTCGCGTAACGCTCCGTTTTTCGTGGAAAGGAGAGAAAATCGCTAAGTTCAAACAACGAACCCCAGAGGTACCATATAGTGGGATGTATTCGTACGATTAGTCTACTCCTGGGAAGATACCGTTGTTGACAATAACGACGAGGAGTACGACGGGCTCGTTGAATATCTTCACTCTAGCGCTATGAAAGTCGAGAGTCCTAAAGTCACTAAGAGAAGTTTGTCTCCGCAAATACTCGAGCTGATATGGCAACGTGGAATTGCAGGAGCTACAGCCATATTTAAGATCAACGACATGCTGCTGCCATGGAATTATGAGTGAAAGCTAAGCAGACCACCGCGGGAAAGTTATATTTGATAGTGAAGCAGTTACCTTTTTGATCCATTTTATTTTGTGCAAGGTATACGGTATTTGATACATTTGATACATTGGCCGAACAGTCACATAGGTACTTTTCTGCATGGACTCTAGTCCGGCTTTGTAGCGGAATCAATCGTGAACTTCTTAAAATTGTAAGCGATACAGCACAAGATATCCTTAGAAATGGCTTGCATTGATGAGACTCGTGGACCTGTTTTCCAGAAGAAGCATGCATTTTTGGAAAGGCCATGCCTCCTAACATGGTGACCATAGATATATATGGCACACTACTGATACTAGGTTGAATCTTAGAACCTTGATAGAGATGTAAGTGTTTTGTTGAAGGTGGTGCCGTCTAAAGCTGTTTGAGCAGATCGCATAAGCCTTTCTACTTGGTGATTTTTTTTTATAAGAGCCCGAGTCAGACACGGACTCACTTATGCATTGACTGTAGAAGGCTGATTTCCAACAAGTAATTGAAAGGCCTAAAACATCTAATCGGTGAGTCTTCTAAAATAAAGGTTTTCACTATGCAATCTAAAATTCGTTTCTTACGTTTTCTGTAGATATTATGAGCGTTCTTGGAAGATTGGATTGTGGGTCAATTTCTCCTTCCCAACTTGAGGAAAAACGAATCTCGCCAAACGTTGACCACCGAATTACAGCATGCCGTTGTACCGCACTACGGCATTGTATTATTATGGAACACTACTCAGTAGGCACTATTGCTACCACCACGAAACAGCTTATTAAGATGAGGCTACTGATTTAATCAAAATTTACCGAGGTAAATCGATATTCGCTTTTGAAAATCTCAACTACGTGTCACCTGTATCACCTGTCGCCCTGTTGATCGTCGAGTGACTCGAGCGAGTATCAGCAACACTTTCAATCTTTCCTATTGCGTGCAGGAAAAGCCCAGTAAGCCCTCCTCGCTCTAGGGATTCGCTGGGCATCAAATATTCCTTCTAAGCCTTTCGTGAGGAAAGCGGACCAACGTGTTGCTGGTCTCCCTGTAGAGCGCTTGATGTCCCGAGGAATCCAGTCGGTGACTGCTCTCGTTCATCGGTTGTCGTTGAAACGCATCATGAGTCCGGCCCACCTCATTTTCGATCTCCTGGTGTGGAGAACGGCGTCTCAGCATCGACCTTTCGACTGCGCGTTCGATAACGTCAAGTGATTTTTTATCCTACTTACGTAGCGACCAGATTTCTGCTGCATACGTAAGAGCAGGGATAATCGTCAAGTCGAAAAGGAGGGCACGGAGTCGGATGTTCTTTTTCCTCTTCACTATATATTAGCTGCCCTTAGACGTTCTCCAAGCCGCTCGTTTCTTCCTGTTCAACACTGGAGCTAGGTCGTCTATTATGTTGATTTCACAACCTAGATAGACGTAAATAATGCATTCGGAGATTTTCGTTTCGTTGAGCGAGAATGAGGCATTAAAAATCCATCCTTTCCTTATAAACACTGTTTTCGTTGGAATTGGTTGAAGACCAATCTATTCACAGTTGTCGAAATCGGTCAACATTTGTTCCGCTTGGCTAATACATGGTTGTTTGT
>JAHQIW010006464.1:0-42158 GCA_019055375.1 Parelaphostrongylus tenuis
AAGATTTCTAAGAGCTTTTTTTTTTGTTCAACGGCTTAATTCACAATAAATGCCATGATTACGTCAAAGCGATTTCAGAACTGACTAAAAGTTATTTCGATGATGTGACCAACGAGTTAGAGGTTAATGCGTGATTGTCATCAATAATTTAACACTTTCTGAAAATGAGATTATTTCCTCAATTAGCGCCCATTTATCTTTCTTCCTTCTCACGTTTTGAAGAAGCATCCATGCCATTTTGGCTATTTCATTGCATAAAATATGAGCGTGAAGACCCATGTATAGCTCACATAAATACGAAAGGATGGCGAAATCATCCTGTTTGAAGCGAAGACCTCAAGACTCTTAGTGATTCTCCGAAGCAAGATCAAATGTGTTATGTCTTCTGAGATTTTTCTGCCATAAACTTAATTTCTGTGGACTAGCATCACTTATTTGAAAAATTTTCTTAATGACCATTTTGACTTTGTGTAATACCGTTATTGTGGCTTTGATTTTTTAATTAGGATAATCCTAGCAAGCTCATTCGATATCTATAAGTGTGTACCATTTTCCCGATATTTTGGCAGATTTCGCTTGGCGATTTGAAAGGGTTTCATTCAAATGTTACACAATTCATGAAATAATTTTGCCTACCGTTTATTTAAATTTGACTACTGTGTAGTCGTACATGCAGTAATCGATGTATCGCTGCTTACTATGTAAAATCAATCTAGAATGGAGGCTAACACACATGTAATCAATGTGCACTCATTTCTCCAACTCATCTTAGGAATTTCATAAGGTTGCTGATATCTTTAGCTAAATATGATTATACAATACATCATTTTAATCAAAAATCTAAAGCATTTCCAATCAAATTTTCAATGAATTAAATGATGCATTTTAGACAAGCATGTTTCTTACATCGACCGCACCTCGTATGTTTTCAAAATTAACGCTTACTTTTGTGTGGGAATGAGACACATAAATTTTGAGGGTGTATGACGGTTCTTTTTTGTTATCTGGGGACAAACGAAGAAGCATCCCTTTTGCTGGACAGGAAAAATTTCATGAAAGTGTTAGTAAGTATTCGAAGGCTTGAGTTCTTGACTACTGTGCTACATAGCCGTTTTCGAAAAGCTTTTTTATAACGCTGTACTAGAA
The DNA here is from genome assembly GCA_019055375.1 of Parelaphostrongylus tenuis. Taxonomy (NCBI): domain Eukaryota; kingdom Metazoa; phylum Nematoda; class Chromadorea; order Rhabditida; family Metastrongylidae; genus Parelaphostrongylus; species Parelaphostrongylus tenuis. Next base: position 1,147 of record JAHQIW010006464.1, read on the forward strand.
AGAAAACATTTGAATTTACACACGTATATTTCTCGCATGAGAGAATTGCTACTGGAACTATGAGTGACTGTGCGACATCGTAAGTTTCCACGATAACAGTGTTTTGCTTATTTTTTGGGAAAGGCGTTTCACTGCAGTGTAGCAGGGAAAGCGAATTTAAGCTCCGCATACGCGGTACATTTGTTTGTCAGATAATGTGAGCATTCGGGGCGAAGGAGGGCTGACCGTAGATTCCATATGACGATCATTCAATCGTATCGGCGTGGATCGCACGCAAAATGCTTACTTTGGTGTTTAACTTGAAATTTTCCCTTCTTCTGAAGAAACTTCAGGCAAAACGTATGCTTTAATACTACATGATTTGCTCTACACGTTCGTATGCTTTTTGTGCGAAGTTAATTTGACAGCTTCATAGCTGGGTTATACAGCTTCATAATAGGGCGTTTTGAAAGAACGGCTGCGCAGCGCAGTAGCCGGAGATTCAAGCCTTTTGAGGATTACTAAACGTGCAATGTAGAATCCTTGTCCAACGAAGGAGGTCGCTTCTCTATTGGCTCTCATTAACCATACAAGATATTTCAAGTACCTCGACACTGCGAATAAGAGAATTGGGTTCATGTCTCGGAGTGAGTAGTTGCTCTGCTGTGAAATAAGGAAATAATAAAATATCAGCAGCAGATGTACTCAGTCATTGCTTAGGCAAAGTCTGATGGAAGATTATCCGATGTAGAGCGGACAATTTGCTGCGACCTCTTGTCTGCTCACTGGTGATACCCGTGTACGCATCGGTGTATTCTAAACATCTGAAAAAAAAACTACCAGAAATGTTTTTGAATTCGACATCTTAACTATTACAGTTTTACGTTGATGCAGTGTACAAAAGCAAAACAAATAGAGGGTGCTATAAAGTCTTCCACAATTATCTGGGATATGTGGTAAGCCGTTATCACTCTGTTAGATGACTGAATACTGTGTACGTTGTCTCTTTCCGCTAGTCTATTTCTCGTCTGCTCAAGATGTACTCTCTCAATATTAGCGAGCTTAATCAAACTCAATCAAAAGTATTTCAATATGCACTACCCAAATGTCCTTTATTCTGCACTTTATCGACTATAGACATGGTAAGAAATTCTCAGTGACAATTATTGGTGATATATGGCCAAACAGAACTGCTTTTTTTTATTTATTTAATGCTTCTAGAGGTGATGTGATGTTATAGTATACCCAGTGGTGTCGAGTGATGTGCTAAGCATCTACGTCAAGTCGGACTTGAAGCCGCATCTCATCCAATCCGGAGGCGTGTGCTTTATCTCTTGCTCCACCAACGCCTGCTTTGACATCACTCCTTCCACGCAACGACACATTTGGGCAGTCGAAAAGGAAGTTGGAGTTGTGAGCTCCGAAGCTGATTTTGAAGCTTTCTAATGAGATCTATACTACTTTCGTCAACTACTGGTGTGTGATTAACAGAAAATGATCAAATATTTTAGAAGAGGTATATGTGAGGTCATTCGTAGCAGAGAAGGCGCTCCCTTCATAACTCCATTTCTGTAGAGAAAAATCAAGCATTTACGAATAGGCTATTTAAATTACTTTTATCAAACATTTTCATGTTACTCACTTGTATTCCCTCACATATCAATAACAATTCTTTTTTTTCTTATGCAAAAATCTTGCACTTTATCATACTCTAAATACATATAGCAGACAGTATCTGTCGTAGTGATTGATCAGTAGAAAACAATGAGTGCTTAGTCAAAAATGGTGCCGCTTACTGCATGCCGCGCCCTTCATCCATATCTCTTAATAATTTTGCTATTATTAGTGAATTAGGGACTTCTATCAAAAGATGGCAGAAATTTGGTACGTCGTTATTTGGGTACTAACATTTTATTGTCCGCTTATCCTGTGCGATAAGATTTTTTCCGTGGCCGTTTTGACACTTGACATGACGCACCAGGTTAACGTGCTCTATGTGGTTACTTCAAGTCAGATATCAGCGCTGTGATTTCCTATGCTTCGGCTAACTGTCACTTCTTAGATAAATTAATTAAGACCGTATTCACCCAATTATAGCCACCTATAAAAACATCCTCTGGACTCCTCGGGGCATCAAGCGCACTAAAGGAAGACCACTGATCCGCAGGTCCGATTTCTTCAAGAAAGCGATAGAAGAATGATATGTTGCTCAGCGAATCCCTAAAGCGAGAAGGACCCACTGGGCTACTCTTGCACGCGATAGGAAAAACGGAAGAGTTGCTGGTACCCGCTCGAGTCTTTCGACGATCAATGTGACGATTGGTGATACAGGTGATGAAAACATTAGAGCACTTCTGGTCTGTCACCTCTCCGCGTTGCATTTAATTCTCTACTAATATCACTGAAAGTTAGTAATTTTCTAGAGCTGCATGAAAATGAAACTCAATATAAAACTTCTCCACCCTCTTCGCCTTATTTGTGACATCGCCTTTGTAACAACAAATATCACTCAGGCGAAATGACTGTTGGTTGATCTGCAACTTAATGTGTTAGGAAGGGAATGATCATGAATGCCTCATTTTTCCTAAGCAGAATTTACGTCTGCAGTTTCGAATACGTCTGTCGAAGTCGAAAAGTCAGTATGCTGAGCGACTCAAATGAATCCAGATATAAAAAGAAGGAAGGGGGTAGCTTTGAGAACATTCAAGGGCCGTTGAAGACGTGGTGAACGGAACAAGGAACATTCGGTTGCGTGTCCACCTTTTTGGCTAAACGAATCTTTTTGTCTTATTTTGTGCGCACATTATGTCTACTTAGGAAGAATGTGCGAAATGAATACCATTAGTCCGACAGTTCGATTTCTTCAGAAGTGTCTTGAAGAAAAATCACTACAGGAATCCCTAAAGCGAGGATGGTTCACTGGGTAATTCTTCTTTGATTGGCAAAATAAGAAGTTCAGTTTTTGCCCGCTTGAGTCGTTCAACATTCAATAATAAAGTGTGAATATCTAGCAAAGGATGTGGTGTCGCAAATGCTGAGAAATCATTTTCAAAGGGATTTGTGACTTAGAAAATCGAGGTAGCAAGAGTCAGAAAATTGTGAGTCACTGTTCTATTATGAAATATTCATTAGTAAGTAAACGCATTTAAAAATTCAAATCCTGAAAGAGTTCACAAATGGAGTGAATTAACAACATTACTTCATTCAACCTCCACTACGTTGGCAGATCACCTAGAAAATCGAAGGCTTATGCAAATCCTTCACCTGTTCTGACGAGCTCAAGCCTTCATCTGTAATTATTGAAGGCCTGATTCGATTCTTTATCAAATAATCTTAACTGATGGCACATGTTACATCTTCGTTGGTTATCACTTATTCTTTTTTCAGCATAAACTATCGGTGTAGTTCATTTATAGAGATATGCTTCTAAGGGCCGAGAATATGGTCGTTAAGCCGATTGCAGAGGGGGACTTGTTTACACAAAGTTTCTAATATACTTCGTTTGTTTGTTATCGTACATATTGCACGGAAGATAAACGTTCCTTTTCAAAGTATCTCCTCTAAGACTCGAGAATCATCATAAAGTCTTCTCATAAGTTGTGGTTTCAAGCAATAAGCATCAATTTCATTCACTAGAGGTAATTAGAATTGCTTTACAACACTATTCAAAGCATACGCAATCAGACTAACACATTTCTCCTATCTCCGTTGCAAGAAATAGATATCGCTTTGTGCACAATTTTCACAAATTTTTTTTAGTGCCAAAATTGCCCATACCTGCTTCGTCATGGCCGCTTAGCGAAGCCTTTATCGCAATCTGCTGCCTTACGAATACGATTTGGGACGCGATGCACAGGCCACCTTTGAGAACTGTGCCAAGGCTCAAAAAGCTATGTCCAAGCAAATAGTGTATCAGTTCCGTTCTGCGTCTTGCTCCTGCGGCACTAACATAATCTCACACTGCTTCAAGGCTATGTGTAAGGCGGCTTGTCGCCAAACCAAACCAACAAAAAGGTAGTTTACCAAAGTGGGTTAGATGTGGCCGAATCATTTGCCGTACAGTCCTGACTTGTCACCCTTTGACTACCACGTCTTTCGCCAGTGGAGCACTTCCTGAGCAAAAAAAGTTTCGAGACCTCAGTCATTTGTTTTAGAGATTGGCAACTTCTTGAAATCCAATGATGACGAGCTCAATAAACGTGGTATCCATGGTTGTCTGAGTAATGGCAGAAATGAGTGAGGCTAATGGGCGCATACTTTGACTAGTGTGCTTTGGCAATTTTAGAACTTCTCGTTAATAAATTTAGTATTCATTGCTTTTATGCCAAGGCTTATGAAAACACCAAACGCTAACACGGAAAAGCATTGATGGAGTGAGAGCTCACCTATGTTTTGAACATTTTGATCGAAATACTACCACAACGATTAATCTCTGGCATTGTGTGCTGCGGGAAGGCAAAGAAATCATAAGTTGCTAATAAGCTTCAATTCTCTTCACTGTGCACATTCACATCGAACTCCACTGCCTATAATCAAATTCAAATGACTATATTGAGATCAATTTAGACTCACATTGGTTTTGGCCACTGGACAACATTATAGCTAAGACCGCCAACATTCTAAAGGGCAAAACGAACAATTAGCGTCAATATTAAACTCTGCCTTGCTATTTTAAAAGTTTCCAAAGAAAAATTCAGCTCTCACGCAGTAGGTGATGATGGTTATCACGTCCTCCAGTAAGAGTGTAAGATGGATTTGAGATTCCATCGAGGCCTTGAATTACACATATCGCTAAGCATATGTGGATATCTCAGCTATCAATTTTGAGCTGCTGCAGTGTGGGACAATGTCTAATTCCATTTCAATTACCGATTTATGTAATTTGTCCGCCAGTCGCTTCGGCTGGAAGGTCCATCGCTTTTCATTGCAAGCATATTAAAGCTATGGGACCAGTTGTGAGCGGAAAGAAAGTATGCTGTAACTAAAAGTTGTGATTGTGTTTATCATTATCATCCTATGACCCTCTTTTTCTGTGGGCATGCATCGTTTGTCACTGCGCTGACTATGTGTGTTTCCTTTTACAGTGATTCGGTATAGAGAACTTCCCGTCACCTGCTTGTCTATCCAGCCTAATAAGCACTTAGTTCCATGTAATAAAGTTTCTTCCCCTCCTAGAGACAGTATCTTGGCTGAGAATTAAGAGAGAAACATCTGCGCAAGCTGCGGGTCGTTTATGCATGGTCACGGAATCTCTAATAAGTTGTTGAGGATGTTGAGGATTACTTTAGACTCTTGTGTTTGTGATTTCTACAGTCCCGTCGGAGTCAGTTGTGAATGGTCATAGCGTCACTAGTAAATCTGTTATGTACATCTAATCAAATTCTTCTTATTCAGACTAAGATCTTTGTCTCTGGATTGCGCCTAAGGGTTGTTGTTCATCTTTCTTTGAAGGTCTTTCAGTGTTAGTCTGACGGTTTTGTGCAAGGGTCCTCAACCAACAGTCTTAGATCAATCACACGTCTTCATCACAAAAAGTCGCCAGTTTTTAGAATGAAAAGAGCCAGCCAATCTCAAAGGAATCTGGTGTCAATGTATCAGCTGCAGTGTAGTGTGAGGCCTCGTTTTCAGTGCTGGAATAGGATTCTTTCTTTATTTCAAATCATCATCATTAGAATCATTATTATCATTAGCATCATTACTATGATGCCATTCACTACTGGCTATGAAGATAGATCTCACACAATGAAGTAGATACCATATCTTTCATTTCGAGTGTTTTCCTAAAACCACAGCTCAAATTTCAATATGCCATATAATCATTTTTGAGCCGCGCATGTCATGTGGTCTGTCAAAAAGGATTGACTTATAGAGCGCGGTACACGTGTTTCAACCTTGCGGTCTGGTCAGTCGAGTAATAACCCTTGATCGTCTTTTGCCAATCTTGTGTGGGTGCTCCAGTCCCCACATTAGGAATTAGCGGCGAAGATTAATTTACACTCTATGTCCAGTGAAGTTATCAGCGCAAACAGAGTGCTGTGCACTCGATTGCTCTTGGCTAACTCTTAGTGTGGAGACTGGATTACCTACACAGAACTGGCAAAAGGCGGAAAGGGTAACTGCCCAACTGACGAGAGTGCAAGGTCGAAACACGTGTATCGGGCTCTTTAAGTCAGCCCTTTTTAACAGACCACAGACATGCGTAGCTCAGAAATGATTATTTTGCACATTGAAGTAGATACCGGTGAACGATAGTGATTTAAATATTAGTGAGCTATAATGCTCTAATTTTTTTAGCCAAAACTTAAGTGGAACTACTTTATAGTCTAAATGTCTAAGCGAATGTGATATGCAATAGATATTAGGTCGTGGAAAGTATCAGATTTTTCATGATTTTCAGAGGGTGTTAAGGAACTTTTTCCTCGAAGTTTATAGATAATTTTTCAAAGCAATAATGATTATTCTCCAAAAGACTAACATTATTGACGACCTTTTGTCATCGATCTGCAGGTTTCCGGATCTGCTCGTAATTGCCAATGCTTTGACCTTTGAGTCAAAGAACTCATGACATGTCTCTTCAACTTGATCAAATGTCACGAATCGGCGTCCGCGAAGGAATTGTCCCTTAAGCGGGAATGCAGACCATGATTCCTAAGATATATAATGAATTTCCAGTAACCGATACTGTGTGAAGCAAACATAGAATTCGTAATTTTTATGGGTGTTAAAAAACTTTTTAAGTCAACTTAGTATATTAGTGCGTGCATTTTCATACTGTGTAAAGAACGAAGAAGGAATTTAGTAAGAATGAGTGTGCAGCAGAATGCACTACAAAATTATACTCAAATATGGCTCTCTCCGAAAGTTTCTGCGGCAAATTGCGCGAACCGGTGGAGGTGCTGAAGATATTGAGATACGAGCGATTTAAATGGAGAATGTTTGGATTTCCGTTGAAAGAATTGTTACTGCCATCAAATCAAATTTTCTCCGTGTTACGATATCCAAACATGATTCTAAAGTAATCATTTTAAAGAACTTGCTCCTCGTACTTTCTGCGCTGAGTTTCGATTCAGTGGAAGAGCAGCGGCGCAATATCATAGCCATAACTTTTACAATTACTTGCAGTTTCATTCGTCTCTTAGTGAAGATAATAAGAAAAGCTCAGTTTACCAAAAGATGTCCTGCAGATTATGAGGCGTTGTATGAGAACCGTTGCTTCGGAAGCGACAAAACGGCCTTCCAATTTTTCGTATTGCAAGAGAGCTGGCAAATGGGGCGTACAATTCACCATTCCTGGTGCTTAGCTTTCCGTTCTCTTGCCTGCCCACAATGCATAATGTTGCTGTAATGATGCTAAATCGCACGTATCACTCCGCATTATCGATATTGCCATGAGTGATTTCAGCGTGGCAGTTGGAATTGCTAAAGGTGCTTATCAATTTTGAGGCAGCCGATAAAGCCCGACCTCATTCGCTGGACAGGTACCTCCTCACCTCCTACCTAAGGAAACGCTGCAGAAGCTGGGAAGAGCATTCGCAAGCCCAGCGAGACTCCGCCAATTATCAACTGTATCACCAGTCGTCCCGTTGATCGTCGAGTGATTCAAGCGGTACCAGCAACACTTTCATTTTCCCCATCTCGTGCAAGAGTAGCTCAGTACGTCCTCCTCAATCTAGGGATTTGCTGAGCATCATATCTTCTTTCTATAGATTTTGTGGAGAAATCGGACCAATCGGTGGTTTTCCTGTAGAGCGCTTGTTGTCCCGAGGAATCCAGTCGCTAACGGCTCTCGTCCATCGTATATCTTTGAAGCGCATCACATTCCCGGTTTACCTTATTTTTGATGTCCTGGCGTATAAAACGGAGTCTCTGATTTTCGAATGTTGACGTAGGTCGGAACATCAAATCCTTTCTGTTATTTGTGAGAGACGGGATACTCCCAATATCGACCTTTCGAGTGCGCGTCCAATAACGTCAAGTGGCCTTTCATTCTGCTCACGTAGCGATAAGGTTTCTGGTGCATACGTTAGGGCAGGGATAATCGTCAAGTCGAAAAGGTGGGCACGGAGTCGGATGTTTTTTGTCCTCCTCACTACATGTTCGATGCTCTTAAACGTTCCTCAAGCAGCTCGTTTCCTCCTGCTCAACTCTGGAGCTAAATCGCTCATCATGTCGATTTCACGACCCAGATAAACGCAACTGGAGCATTCAGAGATTGCCGTTTCTTTGAGTGTGAATGAGGCATTTATAACCCATCCGCTCCTCATGAACATCGTTTTCGTTAGATTTAGTTGAAATCCCGTCTTTCCACACCGTTGCGAAATCGGTCAACATTCGTACCACTTGGCTGATGTTTGGTGTTATGAGGACAATATCGCCAGCAAAGCGAGGTTGAATTGTCGACTGCCAATTTTTACTTCCATATCGTCCCATTCTAATGTTCTCATCGTTTTGTAGGATGACGGTGAATAGTTTTGGCGAAATTGTATCGGCTTATCAAAATCCTCTTCTTACGTCAATGGTGATACTGTTGTAGAATGAAGGTGTTTCAATCGTAAAGTCTTTATAAAGCTCACGAGGAATCATTATGTACCGAGTAGGAGCGCCCTGCCTATCCAGAGCCTCTATAACCGCTTCTGTTTCCACTGAATCAAAGGCTTTCTTCCGACCGATGAAAGTGAGACAGAGTAGTTGTTTGTACTCTCGTGAAGCTTCAGTGAGTCTTGTAATTGTGTGGATGTGGTCTATAGACTGAATCATTGCCGGGACCCTGCTTTTTCGCATGGCTGTCCTTCGTCCAGTGTTCTGTCAATCCTGTTTGAGATGACTCGGGTGAAGAGTTTATAGACAACGGACAGCAAGCAGATTGGGCGATAACTGGCGATGTCGTGGAGGTTTCCCTTTTTGAACACCGCGTAAAAATGAAGGATTTCGAAAGAAGTAGTTACTTCTTGTAATAAAACACTTTTTAAGATTTTTATTCGTGATATTCCATTCTCTATGTAACGATAAGATTCCTCTGACCTATAAACTGCACCTATAACTACCAATAAACCACCTATGACGTCTTTTTACCTTTACAGCTTTTTTTGATGACCTTTCAAAAAATTAACTATATCACCAGTATCCTTGAAATTCGAGCCATCGAAAGCTAATAAAGCTTCAGTGAAGAGCCATATCGAAGCTACAGCCCAACAAATAAAGAAAACTGAGTGCGAAACACTTAATCAATCTCGCTGTTGCAACGTAACGAAGAACGTTTTTGAAAATCATACACATCTTTGAATTTGCAGAGATTTAGAATTTTGAATGATTACCAAATGTGTAAAAGAAAGCTTTTATGTAGCGAAAAAGGCCTTCAAACAATCGTATGCCACAGCTGCTGCACGTCGTCCATCGAGGATTAGGATCAGTGATAATGTTGAACTGTAAAAAGAATGATGTAAAATTTAGCATTAGACAACCTAAATGCTAGAGTTCTGTTATAAATCAGCGTCTGTACAGCAGTTTGTGGTAACAATAATTGTGCAATTTGTTTCGTTGCCTGAAAAGATTTTATCTCGCAGGTAAAAAAGTGACGCAGGAGAAATATCAGGACGGGTTGGTCTCATGTTGAGATTTTGATTCAAAAGACGCTTATCAATCAACAAATTTGTCATATATTTTACCATTCCTTAACTTTATGCTCTTCATCCTACATTGAGAAGTCGTGATTTTCAATTGCTTAGATTTATTTCGATAATATAATAGGTGAACATGCTTTATATCTTGATCATTAAGCATGACACCTACAATCACTTGGAGCCTGTCGATAGTGAAATCGCTGTTCCTGTAGCAGATAGAAAAAGCTCAACCGCTGCTGAACATGGGAAACTTATGTGGCAAGTAGTCAAATCACGACAAAAGCGGTTAGTGTGATCTCACCAACACTTATAATGAGGTTGCGCTATTTTTAGGTAAATATTCTACAGTGAATCGCTTATTTTAGAGCATCATTTTTCACTGAGTTGTCTACAGAATTAAGTTTGAATATCGTAGAATGGTTTCAGAAACTTCCATAACCGATTCTTTGTTCAGATGTGCTTGATTCAACGATCTGATTTTTTTTTCTTAATATAACAGTCTCAAGGACTGTTTATTCATAGTAGCTGAACTGTCGGCTGATTCGCCCTGTTGACAGTATGTAAGGGAAAGATTGGTGTTTAATATAGTGCTCAAGACTTCCATAACCTCAGCAGAAAACTCGAACTATGATTTTAATCATATTGAAAACAAAGCGGCCCTTGTCATTCGTTGTAGTCTCATGAACTGCGGCCTGTGGCAGACATGATCTTATCATGAATGCTCTCTCTGGAGACGTAAAGAGGGTATTCTGAAAAATTTGTACAATTTGGATTTTACCAATTTTTTATCGTTCAAGGATCATTAAAATTCAGCAAAAAGTCAAAAGAGCCACTCGACGATCAACGGAATTACAGGTGATACAGATGATTGTCCATTTTAATGCTTTCCTCTTTAAGAGTGTGAGGCTAACGACCAGAGAATTTGATGAAATCACTTGTGAACTGGTCGTAATCTTTGCATGTTTTCTTCCACAGATGCGCTACAGAGCGTTAAGCAATTGATAATCCAATGGAACAATATAAAGGCTTTACGGTGATTGTGGTACCGGAGTGCAGCTTAGTTTCTCCAATATGTGGAGGGACTGTTAAGTAACCTGACGTTTCACGTTGTCTTGAAGCGACATTGAATAGTTCCAGACGCTTCTGAGGCACTACTGCGGCCAACATCCGGAGTTGTGCATGAACGTCGCTACTGATTAACCTGCTTGTTGTCGAGCAGCTCTCAAAACAGCATGCTCCATCAAACCAGGAAGTCGAGAGCATGATTATCCGAGCATAGAATTTTGGCCTTGGTTGTGCTGGCCGATGTGGCTGTCAATATCGTGCTTAGCTCCCTCATAACCTGCTAATATTCTAGATTCCAATCTCTTGACTTGATTCCTGGAACATTCGCCAACATACCCTAGCCTTTTGAGAATAACTCGATTTGAAATAAAAATAAAAGTCGAATAAGACAGCAGTGCGAAAGAAACTATGCGATAATTCAATAGCTCGTCAACATGCGGGCTCAAACGGCCCATTGCATCTGCTCGTTAAAGAATATCGTGTCAAATGTTGAATCATAAACGAAAATTCGAAGACGTGGAGATAGTCAGTGAGCAGTTTTGCTAGCAGATGTAACAAATTACCTTGTTAGATTAAGAAGAGCGAAATGGAAATCATACAATTAAGCTAACGCATTCTTCTCCTTTATATGTTAAACTAGAGTTTTGAGACTTGTAATGATAGCCTTATCTCGGTTATTAACTTGAATTGTATATGTGTAACATTTCATTAGAAGAACTCGCTGGCCACTGGTAACTCATATAAGACAGATCAGATGTGCCAGTGATTCAAGGACCAGAGTAGAGCTAGAGCGAAAGAACTGCTGAAATGACGAGAATTCTGGGCTCACGATGAGGCTAGCAAAAATGTATGTAAATCGCGATGATATTGCGTCTGAAAATATTCACTTTTGGCGTCGTTCCACTAGAGTGGACGCCGCACTATTCATTGATGATGTGTATTAGAAAGAGTTGACGAGGATCTCAGAATTGTGGCCCATCAATAAATGCTCTGGTTCGCACCCTCTTGGAGATCGCGTGTAATTCAGTTCTTCTTACAAGAACAGCTACTAGAAAAAAACATAGAATTTTCCACGCACTATTATACAAATCGTTATTCCTGTCTTAATTCTTCCAGCTCTCACTAGTCGAATAGAAATCAAAGCGATTGTGGCTCAATCGATTTCGATAGCAGACCGGCGCCGCCATGGAGCGATGTGGTAACCCTTGCATCGGCTAAAAGCATTTTTTTGAGCAGGTTCTCAACCTTTTTTTCTGTCTTTAGATATATTTTCTTTTTTTTTCGAAGTCATAAACATGAAAAATGCTTTCTTTGCGGCTTAGTCCAACTTTCCCTATGAAGTTTCTCATAACTCTGTCTATGCGAACGAATCCCTAAAGTTGTTTATCATTAGATTTCCAACTAAGCTTAAAAACTTGATCCAAAAATTCAAGAATTTATTTAACCTACTAATCAAGAGTATCAATTAACAGTGATTAAAATATTCTTTGTCTGCTAAATGCCAATCTGCCAGCGCTCCTTCAACTCGTCAGATCTTTCTCCGCCCAATTTTCATCTCTTAAGATCATTGGAGCACTGGTCGTATAAGAAAAAATTTCGAGACATATCTATTTGCGTCGAGAATTGACTGGCTGGTTTGCATCGAAGAATAATGAGTTATATGAGCGCGGAATTGATTTCTTGTTGAAGCATTGGCAGAATTGCATTCAGACAAACGAAGACTACTTCAATTGATGTTATTTGATAGTTTGAATTACCTGAAAAAATGAATTTTTGGATTTTTGGATCAAGTTCGGAAACATAGTTGGAGACCTAATATTGAATGGGCTAGTTCTGTTTGTAATTATATCTCGATGGTTTGATAAAGCAATTGTATAAATTAAGAAGCAGCAAGATGTTAGTTCATAGATTTTGTAAAGATTCATGTTAATTTCAGTAATTATCGATCAATCTCCGCTTAAATAGCTAATTATGGTAATTCGCCGGCGAAAGCGACTCAGTTTTGAAAAGCACACGGAGTGAACACCATTCGTTTGCGGGAGATTTTTCAAAAATTCCATTTATGACGACATTTCACTCAACTCACTTTCCTGCGTTGTATTGCCATCTTGCTTTTATTCTCATAAAATGGGATGTGACAGCAACTATTTGTATTCATATTTCCATGACAGTAGTCCGCTTTCTTTGTTCTCTGATTTTCTCGTACATTTGCACACACTGAACAGTTCGCTTTCTAACATATCGTCTTGATTCTGAATTTTATTCACTACTTTCCAAGGAGAATTGTCACTGCGATACTTTTTTGATCAGTTAAAAATTTCTACGTAATCCTTCACGAATGATTACATGTTACATATTGTCAAAGTAGGCGTTTGAGGCGTTTGTAAAAAATTTTGCATTTTGTGAAAACCATTTTTATTTGAGCCACATTCGAATTTTTTATCTATGTTTAGATTTTCAATGACTACTCTGATTACGTTCAATGTTGACATGGTGATGGAAGATCTGGTGTAGTTATCACTTAGTTTTGTGAAAAGCTTAACATGCGATTCACTTAAAGATTTGATAGCTCAAGAAGGTGAAAGTGTTAAGAAGTTAACAGAATAACTGTTCATATAGCAATCTCGTTTCGCTTGATATTAAATTGCTCGTGACTCGTGTCAAAGTTGAAAGAAAGGCTCTGCAATACTGTATGAAATTTGAAATGTTCAGTAATCGCGAAACATGATAATTAGCTTATCAGGTTTATTGAAAATTAATGTCGGATTCAAACCTCTACCTATTAGATGGCATAGGTTAACTCACATATTTTATTGCCCGAAGTACAGTGACGTTTAACACATCTTTGCTAGCGAATTATAATCGTATGAGTTGGAAAAGGTCCAAAGAATTTGATTGTAATGACGTCAATGCAGAAGGTTCAAACGTCATCGCTGTTTGTAGAACATTCCCGTAGCAAAGGTTGAAAACTTGCTCTAATATGTGGTGAGCAATAGGTGAGACGTCTGACGAGTACAAGTTGGAGTTTATAGGGAGGATTCAACGACTCCTACAATGTTGGTAGTGCGACGTGTAGTCGCGCTAAATCATGGAGAAGGGAAGGAGTGGTCTTTTTCTCTCCGGACAAGGATGGCAAGGACCATCCAAAGAAGGATATTAGCAACTTGACGCTGCGACTGATATTCTATCAGTAACGAAAGATTTTCTTGATATCAGGGCAAGAAAAGCCTTGTTACGGCTTTCTTATTATTTACCAAGATGATAATGATATTTGACAGTGGCTCACTCTATTACTTAGCTTCCGTTTGGAATTTGAAGCCTCCCAGCCTTGGTGATGATACGGTAGCAATAGGTATTGCAGTGAGATATCTGAATAGACAGGCTCTCTTGAAGATGCGGTGAACTATCAGGAATTACAAAATGTCCGAAGACTGTTACTCAGCAGCGATATGAACAAAGCCACTTGAACGATTTCTCATTATTTAATTAACGTTTTTCTTCAAATTGGTGTATAAATAAGGATTAGAATTTTGCCCAATTGTTGTTCTTTTCTTGCTTCAAGCAAAGCACGGCTGTAGATCTCCGTAATATAGAGCAATTCCCACTACTTCTCTGATCACTCAGGACTTTTCGTTTACTTGCCGATCGTTCTTTTCGCATCTTAAATTCCATCGGCCGACAAACATCACAAAAGTATAGTACTAAAACAGGAAGTCGTCAGACGAAAAATCGTCGAATTCCTCTGGGAAATGGGTGAACGGCAGCAACGGGATTGTCAAACCACAAATCGCAGAAGAATAGACGGCTTGAAAAGCAATTAATTCAGCAATCATTGAAGGCGCATATGGCGCAATGAGTAAAGATACTCTGTGACGCATACGCTGCCGTTAGCTCGATTTCGCGTTCAAGTTCACCGAATCTTCCATTCCTCAGTGGCCGGTGAATTGGCACCAGACCAGCCTGGAGTGGCAACAATGACTTGGTAGATTGGTGAAACACCGCGAGTGATGGTAAGAGCCAGCTAAGCTCTCAATCACCTCACACGGCGTTTGATTATGTCGAATGCATGGTTTCCCTCAATGATTTGTCATTATCGTTAGCCTCTGTCTTTTCACTGTGAGTTTCAACGAATGTGTGGTACCGAGAGCTGCTGATCTATAGCCGTAAAACGTCTTGTAAGCAGTTTCAGATCTGCACTTTCTGCACATAAATTCACATTTGCGATGCTTTTTTTTACTTACAAATACCCTTTCTCAAGTAAAACAAAGTCAATGTCATCTTCAAGTCAACTGAGAGGAAATCCCACTGCTAGGACCGCAAGCTCAAGAAATTCCTTGGAAACGACATCATCAAGTCCCGAAAACGCGCTTGTAAGGTTAAGTCAGGGCTTCAAGGAATGTCGATCTACACAACCAGCAATAAGGCCAACCTCAGTAATCCGTACACACGGTGCTCCCGTCTATAGCGTCAGGCGGCGAGACAATCGGTGAAGGACCACAAAACCACGAAACATGGAGGTTACGAAGGATACTCGCGACGCCATTGGAACTGAATCTACTGAATACGCAGTCGACACACCATGGAGTCTGTCTTCTACTCTGCACGTATAATGCAAGAACACTCTCCACTGGCGCCAATCTTCACTCATCCTTTAGAGGAGCAAGGCGCATAAAATTCAATGTGATCGCCGCACAAGAAACGGAAACTAAGAAGACTGACTTACGTCAACTAAACAAAGGTACGCTCCTTATTCGCGGAAAAAGGTGCTATCACAATATGCAAGAGGCGTAGGTTTTGTCGTTCAATCGCCCATCTCTCATCTCGTCGATTCGTATGAAATCCTTTTCTCTCGCCTAACTATTTTTCCACTCCATCTAAAGCGTAATATCAAAACTGCTGTCATCGACTATTAATCACTGACTGAGGCAGCTGATGAACACAAAGCATACCCATTTTATCACCAGTTGTGAGAAGTTATCCGTAGTGATAAGGCGTATCACAAATTCGTTGTTGGAGACCAACTCCGATACCAGATTAGGAATGGCTAACGAGAGCGAATTTAGGCTTGGAAAATTTAGATTAGGAAAAAGAAATAAAAATGGAAGCCGTCTCTCTGGATTCCTTTCTGCGGTAAATCTCTTCTACGGCAATTCACTTTTCCAGAAGAAAGAACACCGGCGCTGGACATGGGAATCGCCTAACGGCACGTTGCATGCGCAAATCGAACAATTTACCAACAGAAGATAGTGTCTCCTCGACGCACCCGAGGTGCCATCATTCTGTACGGCGTCTAATCACAGCTTTCTTTGAGCAAAGAAGCGATTCAGTCGAAAGCTGGAAAATAAATCATGTCATCGATCAAGAAGAAGTTGTCAAATCGTTCACGTCGAGAACACTCTAGACAACTTCCTATCAAACCATAACTGGCAGATTAAGGATGATCCGACTGAAGACTACGAGTTGCTCGTCGATGGACTAAAAAAGTGTATTGACTTTGCTCCAGTTACTCAACCCAGAAGAACCGATCGAATCTCCTTTACTATGAAGGAGTTGCTTAAAAAGCAAAGAAAGCCGAAGCTTGATCCTAATGCAAAACATTTGGAGCGAGTACTATCAAGCGCCAGCTGTAGAAGAGCTATGCAGAAGAATTTACATCAGTACCGGCAGAAGGAACTGTTAGAAGCAACACGAGAAAGTTCTAATCTAAAGAAGAGTCGTTGGAATCTGTGTGATTATAGTATTTCGCTGTGAGAGTTGATAGACGAAGATAGGATCAGGAAAACTTCCTGCTATGATATGGAACTGATAACAAAAAACTTTTACACCAATCTTTTACGGTCCACCGTTCCGTCTCGGACCCTGTAGTCGTAGTCCCCACTGAAGAAAAACCGCCTGGAATCCTGTCCATTGAAGTTCGGATCGCGATCGAAAGCATGAAAAAAGCACAGCTCCGAGATCCAGTAACATCTCGTCTGATTTTGTGCGAGTCGGAGGCCATAATTTACCTGTACCTCTCGCGACACATATGACATCTTACCCACAAAAAAATCCCCGACCTGTGGTGGACGTCGCGCACGTTCGTAATCCATAAAAATGGTAACGAAGGAGATCTTCGCAACTATTGTCCAGTTCTGCTTGTTAAACATGCTTTGAAAGTATCAGGTTACTACCGCAACTGTACCACGAAGATACAGCTCTTCCATTGACCTCTTACCATACCCACTGGAAACGAGGTTTGACAAGGCAATGTGATATCGCCAAGCTGCTCATCACCGCACTGCAGTGGATAATCAAGCCGCTTGATTGGGAAGAGAAGGGCTTACGCATCGATGGAAAATTCTGTCAACCTTCATTTTGCTAACGACATTGTCTTAATCTCGAAAAACACTACTGAAGTAGAGACGATGCTCAAAAACTAACGAAGCGGGAAAGAAGATCGGACTACGCATACATCTTTTAAAAATTCAGTTCATGAAAAACCAACGGTGCAATGATGAAAATGTCAATCTGGACGGATCTTTGATTACGGACACCCCTTCGTGCGTGTACCTCGTTCGATCACTGACTATGGAGAACAACATGAGGAACGAGCTTGACAGAAGAAGGAAAGCAACGCGGGCCGCATTCGAGCCTCTCAATGAAGCCACTGACCAAATAATGGATCCCAAATTACGAGCTAATCTTCTCGATGTAGCAGTCCTTCCAGCGCTCTACTATGCAATGGAGACGTGGGCCGAACCTTCGAACGACTCACAGAAAGCTTGAACGATTTCTTTTGAAAATCAGTCGACACTCACAACTCCTAGCCGATTTATGCAGCTCAAATCTCAAAAATTTATTTCATCTTCGTGATTCAGAAGATTTCACATCGATAGCGAAGAACAAATGGGCCGGTCATATAATAAGAAGATCAGACGACAGATGGATCAAACGAAATGTAAAGTGGACCGCCACGAGAATACACCCGATCCCGTTCGTTTGAAGGTTTTCACACCTATTGCATCAGCTATATTCGTATCTGCCGATGTTCTACAAATCACGGTATGAAGCTCGCGCCAGCGGCCACGCTCGAATGAAACCATCGCCATGGACGACAATCTCGAGAAGGCGAGATGAATAAAAAATGTGCTGAGACCACTACAAATTGCGAAGGCGGACCATTCAGGTATTCATGTAAATAATGCAAAGCTAGATAAAATTTGAGTACTACAGATATTATTACACTCACAGCTCGCTACAGGTGTCATATTGGTGTTGCGTGCGGGTATCACGGAAAGATGAACGCAGCTTCCACAGCCTACTTTCAAGCGAAGACGGTTAGCTTAACTTCAACTGTTTTTTACACCACTTATTTTCTTGATTGTCTGATTTCTATGCTTCGCAAGTCCACATCGATTCCGAGTTATACCACAAAATTTTGTAAAATTGGCAGATGTAAGATAAGAATCCGTGACATCCGAATCCGTTCTTCAAAATGTACGCTGCACTTCCTATTGGCGATGGCAACGCTCTCTGTGTTAAATTCGATCTACACCGTGACTTCAAACATATTCGTTTAGTTGAATAGAATCGGTGACAGAAAAGTACGTCAACGAAATGCACAGAGAGGAAACTTCAGAAAAGAAAGTAGGAGCACAATTCAGCAACATATTGAGACTAGGTCAACACACTTTTCACGGATTTTACCAAACCTAGACTTTTTTTTTGCGGTGCATCACAATCCCCGAATCCCGCTACTTTTTAACACTTCGGAGTCGATGAAATATGACTGCTCTTAGATTGTTATAGGTCAGCGCTAGACAAAAATTTAATGAATTTATGCACATAATGTGAGCTTACAAAGCTGAGAAGAAGATAAAAAAACCATTTAAGTTATGAATGTGCTTGATTGAGTATGCTGCATATCATATTAATTCTTTCAGGCTCTGAAGAAAGCGACAAAGCCGAAACATCGGCCATCACCATCACGTGTGTTGTCTGTTTATCTCCACAGAATAAGAACGTCAACTTAACAACATCGTATTTCCTGATCAAGAAAAACAAGGAGGTATTCAATCAAAGCCGAGGTTAATTTATAGTCGTACGTGGGAGTCATTTGAACGTTAGCATAACATTTAAGAAGATTAAATCGCGCGCAAAACTTTACTGCAGGATTGCGTTGAACCGTCAATTCACCTTTACCGAGACGCGTGCTGCCACTACACCACCGAGGCCGCCGCTTTATGAACACTATTTCTTCGATATGAAATATCAAAGCTGTCAACTTCAACGGGATTTGTCTCATAAGGACATTTCGGTGGTGAATCCATTGTTGAGGTAGCATGTGCTCCTAGCATGGATGACACGCGTGAAGATAGATTTATATCTTACATCGGCTTTGCAAATCAACTATTACTTTTCTGGAAGAACGAAAAGCGCATAAACGTGTGAAGAAAATCTTTTAGTATTAGAGTCATGCGTGTGATCTGGAATTTTTTTCAAAGCGGCAAAACAACTACGGAAATAACAAAAATCGCACTTCCCTAATGCTTGCGGAAAGGCCAATACATCGACGGCCTTGTTTTAACCTGCCGCATCTCTAGTGGCCCCGCTCTCCAACTGAACACCCATGCTCGAACATATGAATCAAATCTCATTTCTCTTATTGCACTGTAGAGAAACGGTTTTGTATAAAATAAGCACAGCGTTAGATTCTTTTTCTCTTGTGCTATCGAATAATTACTAATAGTCTAAAGAGAGAGCTCTGTCCTGTGAGAAAAGGACGTGTGTGACGCGCAAAAGTTTTCCTTCCGTTGAAGCGGTAGAATAAAAACTTTTCTCAAAAGCGGTCACGTACCGCACTAGCAGACGAGTGAAGGCTTATGCAGTGAAGCGGCTCGTAAAATTGTGGAACTTGGAGTGAGCTGTATGTTAAAGTAAGAGCAGTCAAGTTGCATACCAAAATATGCGCAAAAAATGCTCAATTGAACGGAACCTAGGTCATGAAATTTCATTACAGAAATCATAACAATGAACCTAAACTTCACGAACTTTGCAAGTTTGTTTCATGATAGCGCTTAATCTCATGCTACAAAATCGATAGATGACGTAATAAAAGCGGTGAGAAAGGTTTTAGGAGGTTTACCTTATCCGCCGCACTCTCCTAACGTAGCTGTCCCACTGTCCATCGCAAATTCAGATTAGAAATTCAGAAATTTTTGAAAGTTGTGCTTTTCGGGTGTAAAAGTCGTCATCTTTGAACTCTTTTAGAAGCAATTTTGCAAAACACTTTATACATAAAAATATATAATTAGATAACATTTCAACGCACTTTCAAACAAAAGAAAGATTTTACTTATCATTATTTTTAGTATCATTCAAGGAAAAAAAAAACCGCGGAGTCATATTTGTACACCTAATATTTGAATTTTACTCTTTGTTAATTTTTTCTATAATGTACAAGTGAAATTGCTCTTGAAAAACTCCGTGGTACCTGTTCGACAAGTTTTCATTATTTTGTAAGAATCTCGAGACACTCAGTAGTCTGTTGAGGTGCGATTTATCTATTATCTGGTAATGGTATTAGGACTTCTTTCCATGAAAGGCGAACATGGTAACCATCGGTCTGTTTTGATGGATTCATTTAAAATTGTGACGGATTTTTTAACGAACTTTCCGATGGTTCTCTTTAGTTAGAAGAAAATGAAGATTATTCGACTCTATTTACTGTGCAATAACTCTTCATAAAAGTGTCAGTAACCATTAGAAAGTTCAAAAGTTTGAATCTCTTGCTAGTGCGGTACGTGACCGCTTTTGAGAAAAGTTTTTATTCTACCGCTTCAACGGAAGGAAAACTTTTGCGCGTCACACACGTTCTTTTCTCACAGGACAGAGCTCTCTCTTTAGACTATTAGTAATATTCGATAGCGCAAGATATAAAGAATCTAACGCTGTGCTTATTTTATAGAGCGGGGCCACTAGAGATGCGGCAGGTTAAAACAAGGCCGTCGATGTATTGGCCTTTCCGCAAGCATTAGGGAAGTGCGATTTTTGTTATTTCCGTAGTTGTTTTGCCGCTTTGAAAAAAATTCCAGATCACACGCATGACTCTAATACTAAAAGATTTTCTTCACACGTTTATGCGCTTTTCGTTCTTCCAGAAAAGTAATAGTTGATTTGCAAAGCCGATGTAAGATATAAATCTATCTTCACGCGTGTCATCCATGCTAGGAGCACATGCTACCTCAACAATGGATTCACCACCGAAATGTCCTTATGAGACAAATCCCGTTGAAGTTGACAGCTTTGATATTTCATATCGAAGAAATAGTGTTCATAAAGCGGCGGCCTCGGTGGTGTAGTGGCAGCACGCGTCTCCGGTAAAGGTAAATTGACGGTTCAACGCAATCCTGCAGTAAAGTTTTGCGCGCGATTTAATCTTCTTAAATGTTATGCTAACGTTCAAATGACTCCCACGTACGACTATAAATTAACCTCGGCTTTGATTGAATACCTCCTTGTTTTTCTTAATCAGGAAATACGATGTTGTTAAGTTGACGTTCTTATTTTGTGGAGATAAACAGACAATACACGTGATGGTGATGGCCGATGTTTCGGCTTTGTCGCTTTCTTCAGAGCCTGAAAGAATTAATATGATATGCAGCATACTCAATCAAGAACATTCATAACTTAAATGGTTTTTTATCTTCTTCTCAGCTTTGTAAGCTCACATTATGTGCATGAATTCATTAAATTTTTGTCTAGCGCTGACCTATAACAATCTAAGAGCAGTCATATTTCATCGACTCCGAAGTGTTAAAAAGTAGCGGGATTCGGGGATTGTGATGCGCCGCAAAAAAAAAGTCTAGGTTTGGTAAAATCCGTGAAAAGTGTGTTGACCTAGTCTCAATATGTTGCTGAATTGTGCTCCTACTTTCTTTTCTGAAGTTTCCTCTCTGTGCATTTCCTTGACGTACTTTTCTGTCACCGATTCTATTCAACTAAACGAATATGTTTGAAGTCACGGTGTAGATCGAATTTAACACAGAGAGCGTTGCCATTGCCAATAGGAAGTGCAGCGTACATTTTGAAGAACGGATTCGGATTTCTCGGATTCTTATCTTACATCTGCCAATTTTACAAAATTTTGTGGTATAACTCGGAATCGATGTGGACTTGCGAAGCATAGAAATCAGACAATCAAGAAAATAAGTGGTGTAAAAAACAGTTGAAGTGAAGCTAACCGTCTTCGCTTGAAAGTAGGCTGTGGAAGCTGCGTTCATCTTTCCGTGATACCCGCACGCAACACCAATATGACACCTGTAGCGAGCTGTGAGTGTAATAATATCTGTAGTACTCAAATTTTATCTAGCTTTGCATTATTTACATGAATACTTGAATGGTCCGCCTTCGCAATTTGTAGTGGTCTCAGCACATTTTTTATTCATCTCGCCTTCTCGAGATTGTCGTCCATGGCGATGGTTTCATTCGAGCGTGGCCGCTGGCGCGAGCTTCATACCGTGATTTGTAGAACATCGGCAGATACGAATATAGCTGATGCAATCAGGTGTGAATACCTTCAAACGAACGGGGTCGGGTGTATTCTCGTGGCGGTTCACTTTACATTTCGTTTGATCCATCTGTCGTCTGATCTTCTTATTATATGACCGGCCCATTTGTTCTTCGCTATCGATGTGAAATCTTCTGAATCACGAAGATGAAATAAATTTTTGAGATTTGAGCTGCATAAATCGGCTAGAAGTTGTGAGTGTCGACTGATTTTCAAAAGAAATCGTTCAAGCTTTCTGTGAGTCGTTCGAAGGTTCGGCCCACGTCTCCATTGCATAGTAGAGCGCTGGAAGGACTGCTACATCGAGAAGATTAGCTCGTAATTTGGGATCCATTATTTGGTCAGTGGCTTCATTGAGAGGCTCGAATGCGGCCCGCGTTGCTTTCCTTCTTCTGTCAAGCTCGTTCCTCATGTTGTTCTCCATAGTCAGTGATCGAACGAGGTACACGCACGAAGGGGTGTCCGTAATCAAAGATCCGTCCAGATTGACATTTTCATCATTGCACCGTTGGTTTTTCATGAACTGAATTTTTAAAAGATGTATGCGTAGTCCGATCTTCTTTCCCGCTTCGTTAGTTTTTGAGCATCGTCTCTACTTCAGTAGTGTTTTTCGAGATTAAGACAATGTCGTTAGCAAAATGAAGGTTGACAGAATTTTCCATCGATGCGTAAGCCCTTCTCTTCCCAATCAAGCGGCTTGATTATCCACTGCAGTGCGGTGATGAGCAGCTTGGCGATATCACATTGCCTTGTCAAACCTCGTTTCCAGTGGGTATGGTAAGAGGTCAATGGAAGAGCTGTATCTTCGTGGTACAGTTGCGGTAGTAACCTGATACTTTCAAAGCATGTTTACTAACAAGCAGACTGGACAATAGTTGCGATGATCTCCTTCGTTACCATTTTTATGGATTACGAACGTGCGCGACGTCCTCCACAGGTCGGGGATTTTTTTGTGGGTAAGATGTCATATGTGTCGCGAGAGGTACAGGTAAATTATGGCCTCCGACTCGCACAAAATCAGACGAGATGTTACTGGATCTCGGAGCTGTGCTTTTTTCATGCTTTCGATCGCGATCCGAACTTTAATGGACAGGATTCCAGGCGGTTTTTCTTCAGTGGGGACTACAGTACAGGGTCCGAGACGGAACGGTGGACCGTAAAAGATTGGTGTAAAAGTTTTTTGTTATCAGTTCCATATCATAGCAGGAAGTTTTCCTGATCCTATCTTCGTCTATCAACTCTCACAGCGAAATACTATAATCACACAGATTCCAACGACTCTTCTTTAGATTAGAACTTTCTCGTGTTGCTTCTAACAGTTCCTTCTGCCGGTACTGATGTAAATTCTTCTGCATAGCTCTTCTACAGCTGGCGCTTGATAGTACTCGCTCCAAATGTTTTGCATTAGGATCAAGCTTCGGCTTTCTTTGCTTTTTAAGCAACTCCTTCATAGTATAGGAGATTCGATCGGTTCTTCTGGGTTGAGTAACTGGAGCAAAGTCAATACACTTTTTTAGTCCTTCGACGAGCAACTCGTAGTCTTCAGTCGGATCATCCTTAATCTGCCAGTTATGGTTTGATAGGAAGTTGTCTAGAGTGTTCTCGACGTGAACGATTTGACACTTCTTCTTGATCGATGACATGATTTATTTTCCAGCTTTCGACTGAATCGCTTCTTTGCTCAAAGAAAGCTGTGATTGGACGCTGTACAGAATGATGGCACCTCGGGTGCGTCGAGGAGACACTATCTTCTGTTGGTAAATTGTTCGATTTGCGCATGCAACGTGCCGTTAGGCGATTCCCATGTCCAGCGCCGGTGTTCTTTCTTCTGGAAAAGTGAATTGCCGTAGAATAGATTTACCGCAGAAAGGAATCCAGAGAGACGGCTTCCATTTTTATTTCTTTTTCCTAATCTAAATTTTCCAAGCCTAAATTCGCTCTCGTTAGCCATTCCTAATCTGGTATCGGAGTTGGTCTCCGACAACGAATTTGTGATACGCCTTATCACTACGGATAACTTCTCACAACTGGTGATAAAATGGGTATGCTTTGTGTTCATCAGCTGCCTCAGTCAGTGATTAATAGTCGATGACAGCAGTTTTGATATTACGCTTTAGATGGAGTGGAAAAATAGTTAGGCGAGAGAAAAGGATTTCATACGAATCGACGAGATGAGAGATGGGCGATTTAACGACAAAACCTACGCCTCTTGCATATTGTGATAGCACCTTTTTCCGCGAATAAGGAGCGTACCTTTGTTCAGTTGACGTAAGTCAGTCTTCTTAGTTTCCGTTTCTTGTGCGGCGATCACATTGAATTTTATGCGCCTTGCTCCTCTAAAGGATGAGTGAAGATTGGCGCCAGTGGAGAGTGTTCTTGCATTATACGTGCAGAGTAGAAGACAGACTCCATGGTGTGTCGACTGCGTATTCAGTAGATTCAGTTCCAATGGCGTCGCGAGTATCCTTCGTAACCTCCATGTTTCGTGGTTTTGTGGTCCTTCACCGATTGTCTCGCCGCCTGACGCTATAGACGGGAGCACCGTGTGTACGGATTACTGAGGTTGGCCTTATTGCTGGTTGTGTAGATCGACATTCCTTGAAGCCCTGACTTAACCTTACAAGCGCGTTTTCGGGACTTGATGATGTCGTTTCCAAGGAATTTCTTGAGCTTGCGGTCCTAGCAGTGGGATTTCCTCTCAGTTGACTTGAAGATGACATTGACTTTGTTTTACTTGAGAAAGGGTATTTGTAAGTAAAAAAAAGCATCGCAAATGTGAATTTATGTGCAGAAAGTGCAGATCTGAAACTGCTTACAAGACGTTTTACGGCTATAGATCAGCAGCTCTCGGTACCACACATTCGTTGAAACTCACAGTGAAAAGACAGAGGCTAACGATAATGACAAATCATTGAGGGAAACCATGCATTCGACATAATCAAACGCCGTGTGAGGTGATTGATAGCTTAGCTGGCTCTTACCATCACTCGCGGTGTTTCACCAATCTACCAAGTCATTGTTGCCACTCCAGGCTGGTCTGGTGCCAATTCACCGGCCACTGAGGAATGGAAGATTCGGTGAACTTGAACGCGAAATCGAGCTAACGGCAGCGTATGCGTCACAGAGTATCTTTACTCATTGCGCCATATGCGCCTTCAATGATTGCTGAATTAATTGCTTTTCAAGCCGTCTATTCTTCTGCGATTTGTGGTTTGACAATCCCGTTGCTGCCGTTCACCCATTTCCCAGAGGAATTCGACGATTTTTCGTCTGACGACTTCCTGTTTTAGTACTATACTTTTGTGATGTTTGTCGGCCGATGGAATTTAAGATGCGAAAAGAACGATCGGCAAGTAAACGAAAAGTCCTGAGTGATCAGAGAAGTAGTGGGAATTGCTCTATATTACGGAGATCTACAGCCGTGCTTTGCTTGAAGCAAGGAAAGAACAACAATTGGGCAAAATTCTAATCCTTATTTATACACCAATTTGAAGAAAAACGTTAATTAAATAATGAGAAATCGTTCAAGTGGCTTTGTTCATATCGCTGCTGAGTAACAGTCTTCGGACATTTTGTAATTCCTGATAGTTCACCGCATCTTCAAGAGAGCCTGTCTATTCAGATATCTCACTGCAATACCTATTGCTACCGTATCATCACCAAGGCTGGGAGGCTTCAAATTCCAAACGGAAGCTAAGTAATAGAGTGAGCCACTGTCAAATATCATTATCATCTTGGTAAATAATAAGAAAGCCGTAACAAGGCTTTTCTTGCCCTGATATCAAGAAAATCTTTCGTTACTGATAGAATATCAGTCGCAGCGTCAAGTTGCTAATATCCTTCTTTGGATGGTCCTTGCCATCCTTGTCCGGAGAGAAAAAGACCACTCCTTCCCTTCTCCATGATTTAGCGCGACTACACGTCGCACTACCAACATTGTAGGAGTCGTTGAATCCTCCCTATAAACTCCAACTTGTACTCGTCAGACGTCTCACCTATTGCTCACCACATATTAGAGCAAGTTTTCAACCTTTGCTACGGGAATGTTCTACAAACAGCGATGACGTTTGAACCTTCTGCATTGACGTCATTACAATCAAATTCTTTGGACCTTTTCCAACTCATACGATTATAATTCGCTAGCAAAGATGTGTTAAACGTCACTGTACTTCGGGCAATAAAATATGTGAGTTAACCTATGCCATCTAATAGGTAGAGGTTTGAATCCGACATTAATTTTCAATAAACCTGATAAGCTAATTATCATGTTTCGCGATTACTGAACATTTCAAATTTCATACAGTATTGCAGAGCCTTTCTTTCAACTTTGACACGAGTCACGAGCAATTTAATATCAAGCGAAACGAGATTGCTATATGAACAGTTATTCTGTTAACTTCTTAACACTTTCACCTTCTTGAGCTATCAAATCTTTAAGTGAATCGCATGTTAAGCTTTTCACAAAACTAAGTGATAACTACACCAGATCTTCCATCACCATGTCAACATTGAACGTAATCAGAGTAGTCATTGAAAATCTAAACATAGATAAAAAATTCGAATGTGGCTCAAATAAAAATGGTTTTCACAAAATGCAAAATTTTTTACAAACGCCTCAAACGCCTACTTTGACAATATGTAACATGTAATCATTCGTGAAGGATTACGTAGAAATTTTTAACTGATCAAAAAAGTATCGCAGTGACAATTCTCCTTGAAAAGTAGTGAATAATATTCAGAATCAAGACGATATGTTAGAAAGCGAACTGTTCAGTGTGTGCAAATGTACGAGAAAATCAGAGAACAAAGAAAGCGGACTACTGTCATGGAAATATGAATACAAATAGTTGCTGTCACATCCCATTTTATGAGAATAAAAGCAAGATGGCAATACAACGCAGGAAAGTGAGTTGAGTGAAATGTCGTCATAAATGGAATTTTTGAAAAATCTCCCGCAAACGAATGGTGTTCACTCCGTGTGCTTTTCAAAACTGAGTCGCTTTCGCCGGCGAATTACCATAATTAGCTATTTAAGCGGAGATTGATCGATAATTACTGAAATTAACATGAATCTTTACAAAATCTATGAACTAACATCTTGCTGCTTCTTAATTTATACAATTGCTTTATCAAACCATCGAGATATAATTACAAACAGAACTAGCCCATTCAATATTAGGTCTCCAACTATGTTTCCGAACTTGATCCAAAAATCCAAAAATTCATTTTTTCAGGTAATTCAAACTATCAAATAACATCAATTGAAGTAGTCTTCGTTTGTCTGAATGCAATTCTGCCAATGCTTCAACAAGAAATCAATTCCGCGCTCATATAACTCATTATTCTTCGATGCAAACCAGCCAGTCAATTCTCGACGCAAATAGATATGTCTCGAAATTTTTTCTTATACGACCAGTGCTCCAATGATCTTAAGAGATGAAAATTGGGCGGAGAAAGATCTGACGAGTTGAAGGAGCGCTGGCAGATTGGCATTTAGCAGACAAAGAATATTTTAATCACTGTTAATTGATACTCTTGATTAGTAGGTTAAATAAATTCTTGAATTTTTGGATCAAGTTTTTAAGCTTAGTTGGAAATCTAATGATAAACAACTTTAGGGATTCGTTCGCATAGACAGAGTTATGAGAAACTTCATAGGGAAAGTTGGACTAAGCCGCAAAGAAAGCATTTTTCATGTTTATGACTTCGAAAAAAAAAGAAAATATATCTAAAGACAGAAAAAAAGGTTGAGAACCTGCTCAAAAAAATGCTTTTAGCCGATGCAAGGGTTACCACATCGCTCCATGGCGGCGCCGGTCTGCTATCGAAATCGATTGAGCCACAATCGCTTTGATTTCTATTCGACTAGTGAGAGCTGGAAGAATTAAGACAGGAATAACGATTTGTATAATAGTGCGTGGAAAATTCTATGTTTTTTTCTAGTAGCTGTTCTTGTAAGAAGAACTGAATTACACGCGATCTCCAAGAGGGTGCGAACCAGAGCATTTATTGATGGGCCACAATTCTGAGATCCTCGTCAACTCTTTCTAATACACATCATCAATGAATAGTGCGGCGTCCACTCTAGTGGAACGACGCCAAAAGTGAATATTTTCAGACGCAATATCATCGCGATTTACATACATTTTTGCTAGCCTCATCGTGAGCCCAGAATTCTCGTCATTTCAGCAGTTCTTTCGCTCTAGCTCTACTCTGGTCCTTGAATCACTGGCACATCTGATCTGTCTTATATGAGTTACCAGTGGCCAGCGAGTTCTTCTAATGAAATGTTACACATATACAATTCAAGTTAATAACCGAGATAAGGCTATCATTACAAGTCTCAAAACTCTAGTTTAACATATAAAGGAGAAGAATGCGTTAGCTTAATTGTATGATTTCCATTTCGCTCTTCTTAATCTAACAAGGTAATTTGTTACATCTGCTAGCAAAACTGCTCACTGACTATCTCCACGTCTTCGAATTTTCGTTTATGATTCAACATTTGACACGATATTCTTTAACGAGCAGATGCAATGGGCCGTTTGAGCCCGCATGTTGACGAGCTATTGAATTATCGCATAGTTTCTTTCGCACTGCTGTCTTATTCGACTTTTATTTTTATTTCAAATCGAGTTATTCTCAAAAGGCTAGGGTATGTTGGCGAATGTTCCAGGAATCAAGTCAAGAGATTGGAATCTAGAATATTAGCAGGTTATGAGGGAGCTAAGCACGATATTGACAGCCACATCGGCCAGCACAACCAAGGCCAAAATTCTATGCTCGGATAATCATGCTCTCGACTTCCTGGTTTGATGGAGCATGCTGTTTTGAGAGCTGCTCGACAACAAGCAGGTTAATCAGTAGCGACGTTCATGCACAACTCCGGATGTTGGCCGCAGTAGTGCCTCAGAAGCGTCTGGAACTATTCAATGTCGCTTCAAGACAACGTGAAACGTCAGGTTACTTAACAGTCCCTCCACATATTGGAGAAACTAAGCTGCACTCCGGTACCACAATCACCGTAAAGCCTTTATATTGTTCCATTGGATTATCAATTGCTTAACGCTCTGTAGCGCATCTGTGGAAGAAAACATGCAAAGATTACGACCAGTTTCACAAGTGATTTCATCAAATTCTCTGGTCGTTAGCCTCACACTCTTAAAGAGGAAAGCATTAAAATGGACAATCATCTGTATCACCTGTAATTCCGTTGATCGTCGAGTGGCTCTTTTGACTTTTTGCTGAATTTTTAATGATCCTTGAACGATAAAAAATTGGTAAAATCCAAATTGTACAAATTTTTCAGAATACCCTCTTTACGTCTCCAGAGAGAGCATTCATGATAAGATCATGTCTGCCACAGGCCGCAGTTCATGAGACTACAACGAATGACAAGGGCCGCTTTTTTTTCAATATGATTAAAATCATAGTTCGAGTTTTCTGCTGAGGTTATGGAAGTCTTGAGCACTATATTAAACACCAATCTTTCCCTTACATACTGTCAACAGGGCGAATCAGCCGACAGTTCAGCTACTATGAATAAACAGTCCTTGAGACTGTTATATTAAGAAAAAAAAATCAGATCGTTGAATCAAGCACATCTGAACAAAGAATCGGTTATGGAAGTTTCTGAAACCATTCTACGATATTCAAACTTAATTCTGTAGACAACTCAGTGAAAAATGATGCTCTAAAATAAGCGATTCACTGTAGAATATTTACCTAAAAATAGCGCAACCTCATTATAAGTGTTGGTGAGATCACACTAACCGCTTTTGTCGTGATTTGACTACTTGCCACATAAGTTTCCCATGTTCAGCAGCGGTTGAGCTTTTTCTATCTGCTACAGGAACAGCGATTTCACTATCGACAGGCTCCAAGTGATTGTAGGTGTCATGCTTAATGATCAAGATATAAAGCATGTTCACCTATTATATTATCGAAATAAATCTAAGCAATTGAAAATCACGACTTCTCAATGTAGGATGAAGAGCATAAAGTTAAGGAATGGTAAAATATATGACAAATTTGTTGATTGATAAGCGTCTTTTGAATCAAAATCTCAACATGAGACCAACCCGTCCTGATATTTCTCCTGCGTCACTTTTTTACCTGCGAGATAAAATCTTTTCAGGCAACGAAACAAATTGCACAATTATTGTTACCACAAACTGCTGTACAGACGCTGATTTATAACAGAACTCTAGCATTTAGGTTGTCTAATGCTAAATTTTACATCATTCTTTTTACAGTTCAACATTATCACTGATCCTAATCCTCGATGGACGACGTGCAGCAGCTGTGGCATACGATTGTTTGAAGGCCTTTTTCGCTACATAAAAGCTTTCTTTTACACATTTGGTAATCATTCAAAATTCTAAATCTCTGCAAATTCAAAGATGTGTATGATTTTCAAAAACGTTCTTCGTTACGTTGCAACAGCGAGATTGATTAAGTGTTTCGCACTCAGTTTTCTTTATTTGTTGGGCTGTAGCTTCGATATGGCTCTTCACTGAAGCTTTATTAGCTTTCGATGGCTCGAATTTCAAGGATACTGGTGATATAGTTAATTTTTTGAAAGGTCATCAAAAAAGCTGTAAAGGTAAAAAGACGTCATAGGTGGTTTATTGGTAGTTATAGGTGCAGTTTATAGGTCAGAGGAATCTTATCGTTACATAGAGAATGGAATATCACGAATAAAAATCTTAAAAAGTGTTTTATTACAAGAAGTAACTACTTCTTTCGAAATCCTTCATTTTTACGCGGTGTTCAAAAAGGGAAACCTCCACGACATCGCCAGTTATCGCCCAATCTGCTTGCTGTCCGTTGTCTATAAACTCTTCACCCGAGTCATCTCAAACAGGATTGACAGAACACTGGACGAAGGACAGCCATGCGAAAAAGCAGGGTCCCGGCAATGATTCAGTCTATAGACCACATCCACACAATTACAAGACTCACTGAAGCTTCACGAGAGTACAAACAACTACTCTGTCTCACTTTCATCGGTCGGAAGAAAGCCTTTGATTCAGTGGAAACAGAAGCGGTTATAGAGGCTCTGGATAGGCAGGGCGCTCCTACTCGGTACATAATGATTCCTCGTGAGCTTTATAAAGACTTTACGATTGAAACACCTTCATTCTACAACAGTATCACCATTGACGTAAGAAGAGGATTTTGATAAGCCGATACAATTTCGCCAAAACTATTCACCGTCATCCTACAAAACGATGAGAACATTAGAATGGGACGATATGGAAGTAAAAATTGGCAGTCGACAATTCAACCTCGCTTTGCTGGCGATATTGTCCTCATAACACCAAACATCAGCCAAGTGGTACGAATGTTGACCGATTTCGCAACGGTGTGGAAAGACGGGATTTCAACTAAATCTAACGAAAACGATGTTCATGAGGAGCGGATGGGTTATAAATGCCTCATTCACACTCAAAGAAACGGCAATCTCTGAATGCTCCAGTTGCGTTTATCTGGGTCGTGAAATCGACATGATGAGCGATTTAGCTCCAGAGTTGAGCAGGAGGAAACGAGCTGCTTGAGGAACGTTTAAGAGCATCGAACATGTAGTGAGGAGGACAAAAAACATCCGACTCCGTGCCCACCTTTTCGACTTGACGATTATCCCTGCCCTAACGTATGCACCAGAAACCTTATCGCTACGTGAGCAGAATGAAAGGCCACTTGACGTTATTGGACGCGCACTCGAAAGGTCGATATTGGGAGTATCCCGTCTCTCACAAATAACAGAAAGGATTTGATGTTCCGACCTACGTCAACATTCGAAAATCAGAGACTCCGTTTTATACGCCAGGACATCAAAAATAAGGTAAACCGGAATGTGATGCGCTTCAAAGATATACGATGGACGAGAGCCGTTAGCGACTGGATTCCTCGGGACAACAAGCGCTCTACAGGAAAACCACCGATTGGTCCGATTTCTCCACAAAATCTATAGAAAGAAGATATGATGCTCAGCAAATCCCTAGATTGAGGAGGACGTACTGAGCTACTCTTGCACGAGATGGGGAAAATGAAAGTGTTGCTGGTACCGCTTGAATCACTCGACGATCAACGGGACGACTGGTGATACAGTTGATAATTGGCGGAGTCTCGCTGGGCTTGCGAATGCTCTTCCCAGCTTCTGCAGCGTTTCCTTAGGTAGGAGGTGAGGAGGTACCTGTCCAGCGAATGAGGTCGGGCTTTATCGGCTGCCTCAAAATTGATAAGCACCTTTAGCAATTCCAACTGCCACGCTGAAATCACTCATGGCAATATCGATAATGCGGAGTGATACGTGCGATTTAGCATCATTACAGCAACATTATGCATTGTGGGCAGGCAAGAGAACGGAAAGCTAAGCACCAGGAATGGTGAATTGTACGCCCCATTTGCCAGCTCTCTTGCAATACGAAAAATTGGAAGGCCGTTTTGTCGCTTCCGAAGCAACGGTTCTCATACAACGCCTCATAATCTGCAGGACATCTTTCTGGTAAACTGAGCTTTTCTTATTATCTTCACTAAGAGACGAATGAAACTGCAAGTAATTGTAAAAGTTATGGCTATGATATTGCGCCGCTGCTCTTCCACTGAATCGAAACTCAGCGCAGAAAGTACGAGGAGCAAGTTCTTTAAAATGTTTACTTTAGAATCATGTTTGGATATCGTAACACGGAGAAAATTTGATTTGATGGCAGTAACAATTCTTTCAACGGAAATCCAAACATTCTCCATTTAAATCGCTCGTATCTCAATATCTTCAGCACCTCCACCGGTTCGCGCAATTTGCCGCAGAAACTTTCGGAGAGAGCCTATATTTGAGTATTATTTTGTAGTGCATTCTGCTGCACACTCATTCTTACTAAATTCCTTCTTCGTTCTTTACACAGTATGAAAATGCACGCACTAATATACTAAGTTGACTTAAAAAGTTTTTTAACACCCATAAAAATTACGAATTCTATGTTTGCTTCACACAGTATCGGTTACTGGAAATTCATTATATATCTTAGGAATCATGGTCTGCATTCCCGCTTAAGGGACAATTCCTTCGCGGACGCCGATTCGTGACATTTGATCAAGTTGAAGAGACATGTCATGAGTTCTTTGACTCAAAGGTCAAAGCATTGGCAATTACGAGCAGATCCGGAAACCTGCAGATCGATGACAAAAGGTCGTCAATAATGTTAGTCTTTTGGAGAATAATCATTATTGCTTTGAAAAATTATCTATAAACTTCGAGGAAAAAGTTCCTTAACACCCTCTGAAAATCATGAAAAATCTGATACTTTCCACGACCTAATATCTATTGCATATCACATTCGCTTAGACATTTAGACTATAAAGTAGTTCCACTTAAGTTTTGGCTAAAAAAATTAGAGCATTATAGCTCACTAATATTTAAATCACTATCGTTCATCGGTATCTACTTCAATGTGCAAAATAATCATTTCTGAGCTACGCATGTCTGTGGTCTGTTAAAAAGGGCTGACTTAAAGAGCCCGATACACGTGTTTCGACCTTGCACTCTCGTCAGTTGGGCAGTTATCCTTTCCGCCTTTTGCCAGTTCTGTGTAGGTAATCCAGTCTCCACACTAAGAGTTAGCCAAGAGCAATCGAGTGCACAGCACTCTGTTTGCGCTGATAACTTCACTGGACATAGAGTGTAAATTATTCTTCGCCGCTAATTCCTAATGTGGGGACTGGAGCACCCACACAAGATTGGCAAAAGACGATCAAGGGTTATTACTCGACTGACCAGACCGCAAGGTTGAAACACGTGTACCGCGCTCTATAAGTCAATCCTTTTTGACAGACCACATGACATGCGCGGCTCAAAAATGATTATATGGCATATTGAATTTGAGCTGTGGTTTTAGGAAAACACTCGAAATGAAAGATATGGTATCTACTTCATTGTGTGAGATCTATCTTCATAGCCAGTAGTGAATGGCATCATAGTAATGATGCTAATGATAATATTGATTCTAATGATGATGATTTGAAATAAAGAAAGAATCCTATTCCAGCACTGAAAACGAGGCCTCACACTACACTGCAGCTGATACATTGACACCGGATTCCTTTGAGATTGGCTGGCTCTTTTCATTCTAAAAACTGGCGACTTTTTGTGATGAAGACGTGTGATTGATCTAAGACTGTTGGTTGAGGACCCTTGCACAAAACCGTCACACTAACACTGAAAGACCTTCAAAGAAAGATGAACAACAACCCTTAGGCGCAATCCAGAGACAAAGATCTTAGTCTGAATAAGAAGAATTTGATTAGATGTACATAACAGATTTACTAGTGACGCTATGACCATTCACAACTGACTCCGACGGGACTGTAGAAATCACAAACACAAGAGTCTAAAGTAATCCTCAACATCCTCAACAACTTATTAGAGATTCCGTGACCATGCATAAACGACCCGCAGCTTGCGCAGATGTTTCCCTCTTAATTCTCAGCCAAGATACTGTCTCTAGGAGGGGAAGAAACTTTATTACATGGAACTAAGTGCTTATTAGGCTGGATAGACAAGCAGGTGACGGGAAGTTCTCTATACCGAATCACTGTAAAAGGAAACACACATAGTCAGCGCAGTGACAAACGATGCATGCCCACAGAAAAACAGGGTCATAGGATGATAATGATAAACACAATCACAACTTTTAGTTACAGCATACTTTCTTTCCGCTCACAACTGGTCCCATAGCTTTAATATGCTTGCAATGAAAAGCGATGGACCTTCCAGCCGAAGCGACTGGCGGACAAATTACATAAATCGGTAATTGAAATGGAATTAGACATTGTCCCACACTGCAGCAGCTCAAAATTGATAGCTGAGATATCCACATATGCTTAGCGATATGTGTAATTCAAGGCCTCGATGGAATCTCAAATCCATCTTACACTCTTACTGGAGGACGTGATAACCATCATCACCTACTGCGTGACAGCTGAATTTTTCTTTGGAAACTTTTAAAATAGCAAGGCAGAGTTTAATATTGACGCTAATTGTTCGTTTTGCCCTTTAGAATGTTGGCGGTCTTAGCTATAATGTTGTCCAGTGGCCAAAACCAATGTGAGTCTAAATTGATCTCAATATAGTCATTTGAATTTGATTATAGGCAGTGGAGTTCGATGTGAATGTGCACAGTGAAGAGAATTGAAGCTTATTAGCAACTTATGATTTCTTTGCCTTCCCGCAGCACACAATGCCAGAGATTAATCGTTGTGGTAGTATTTCGATCAAAATGTTCAAAACATAGGTGAGCTCTCACTCCATCAATGCTTTTCCGTGTTAGCGTTTGGTGTTTTCATAAGCCTTGGCATAAAAGCAATGAATACTAAATTTATTAACGAGAAGTTCTAAAATTGCCAAAGCACACTAGTCAAAGTATGCGCCCATTAGCCTCACTCATTTCTGCCATTTCTCAGACAACCATGGATACCACGTTTATTGAGCTCGTCATCATTGGATTTCAAGAAGTTGCCAATCTCTAAAACAAATGACTGAGGTCTCGAAACTTTTTTTGCTCAGGAAGTGCTCCACTGGCGAAAGACGTGGTAGTCAAAGGGTGACAAGTCAGGACTGTACGGCAAATGATTCGGCCACATCTAACCCACTTTGGTAAACTACCTTTTTGTTGGTTTGGCGACAAGCCGCCTTACACATAGCCTTGAAGCAGTGTGAGATTATGTTAGTGCCGCAGGAGCAAGACGCAGAACGGAACTGATACACTATTTGCTTGGACATAGCTTTTTGAGCCTTGGCACAGTTCTCAAAGGTGGCCTGTGCATCGCGTCCCAAATCGTATTCGTAAGGCAGCAGATTGCGATAAAGGCTTCGCTAAGCGGCCATGACGAAGCAGGTATGGGCAATTTTGGCACTAAAAAAAATTTGTGAAAATTGTGCACAAAGCGATATCTATTTCTTGCAACGGAGATAGGAGAAATGTGTTAGTCTGATTGCGTATGCTTTGAATAGTGTTGTAAAGCAATTCTAATTACCTCTAGTGAATGAATTTGATGCTTATTGCTTGAAACCACAACTTATGAGAAGACTTTATGATGATTCTCGAGTCTTAGAGGAGATACTTTGAAAAGGAACGTTTATCTTCCGTGCAATATGTACGATAACAAACAAACGAAGTATATTAGAAACTTTGTGTAAACAAGTCCCCCTCTGCAATCGGCTTAACGACCATATTCTCGGCCCTTAGAAGCATATCTCTATTAATGAACTACACCGATAGTTTATGCTGAAAAAAGAATAAGTGATAACCAACGAAGATGTAACATGTGCCATCAGTTAAGATTATTTGATAAAGAATCGAATCAGGCCTTCAATAATTACAGATGAAGGCTTGAGCTCGTCAGAACAGGTGAAGGATTTGCATAAGCCTTCGATTTTCTAGGTGATCTGCCAACGTAGTGGAGGTTGAATGAAGTAATGTTGTTAATTCACTCCATTTGTGAACTCTTTCAGGATTTGAATTTTTAAATGCGTTTACTTACTAATGAATATTTCATAATAGAACAGTGACTCACAATTTTCTGACTCTTGCTACCTCGATTTTCTAAGTCACAAATCCCTTTGAAAATGATTTCTCAGCATTTGCGACACCACATCCTTTGCTAGATATTCACACTTTATTATTGAATGTTGAACGACTCAAGCGGGCAAAAACTGAACTTCTTATTTTGCCAATCAAAGAAGAATTACCCAGTGAACCATCCTCGCTTTAGGGATTCCTGTAGTGATTTTTCTTCAAGACACTTCTGAAGAAATCGAACTGTCGGACTAATGGTATTCATTTCGCACATTCTTCCTAAGTAGACATAATGTGCGCACAAAATAAGACAAAAAGATTCGTTTAGCCAAAAAGGTGGACACGCAACCGAATGTTCCTTGTTCCGTTCACCACGTCTTCAACGGCCCTTGAATGTTCTCAAAGCTACCCCCTTCCTTCTTTTTATATCTGGATTCATTTGAGTCGCTCAGCATACTGACTTTTCGACTTCGACAGACGTATTCGAAACTGCAGACGTAAATTCTGCTTAGGAAAAATGAGGCATTCATGATCATTCCCTTCCTAACACATTAAGTTGCAGATCAACCAACAGTCATTTCGCCTGAGTGATATTTGTTGTTACAAAGGCGATGTCACAAATAAGGCGAAGAGGGTGGAGAAGTTTTATATTGAGTTTCATTTTCATGCAGCTCTAGAAAATTACTAACTTTCAGTGATATTAGTAGAGAATTAAATGCAACGCGGAGAGGTGACAGACCAGAAGTGCTCTAATGTTTTCATCACCTGTATCACCAATCGTCACATTGATCGTCGAAAGACTCGAGCGGGTACCAGCAACTCTTCCGTTTTTCCTATCGCGTGCAAGAGTAGCCCAGTGGGTCCTTCTCGCTTTAGGGATTCGCTGAGCAACATATCATTCTTCTATCGCTTTCTTGAAGAAATCGGACCTGCGGATCAGTGGTCTTCCTTTAGTGCGCTTGATGCCCCGAGGAGTCCAGAGGATGTTTTTTTAGGTGGCTATAATTGGGTGAATACGGTCTTAATTAATTTATCTAAGAAGTGACAGTTAGCCGAAGCATAGGAAATCACAGCGCTGATATCTGACTTGAAGTAACCACATAGAGCACGTTAACCTGGTGCGTCATGTCAAGTGTCAAAACGGCCACGGAAAAAATCTTATCGCACAGGATAAGCGGACAATAAAATGTTAGTACCCAAATAACGACGTACCAAATTTCTGCCATCTTTTGATAGAAGTCCCTAATTTACTAATAATAGCAAAATTATTAAGAGATATGGATGAAGGGCGCGGCATGCAGTAAGCGGCACCATTTTTGACTAAGCACTCATTGTTTTCTACTGATCAATCACTACGACAGATACTGTCTGCTATATGTATTTAGAGTATGATAAAGTGCAAGATTTTTGCATAAGAAAAAAAAGAATTGTTATTGATATGTGAGGGAATACAAGTGAGTAACATGAAAATGTTTGATAAAAGTAATTTAAATAGCCTATTCGTAAATGCTTGATTTTTCTCTACAGAAATGGAGTTATGAAGGGAGCGCCTTCTCTGCTACGAATGACCTCACATATACCTCTTCTAAAATATTTGATCATTTTCTGTTAATCACACACCAGTAGTTGACGAAAGTAGTATAGATCTCATTAGAAAGCTTCAAAATCAGCTTCGGAGCTCACAACTCCAACTTCCTTTTCGACTGCCCAAATGTGTCGTTGCGTGGAAGGAGTGATGTCAAAGCAGGCGTTGGTGGAGCAAGAGATAAAGCACACGCCTCCGGATTGGATGAGATGCGGCTTCAAGTCCGACTTGACGTAGATGCTTAGCACATCACTCGACACCACTGGGTATACTATAACATCACATCACCTCTAGAAGCATTAAATAAATAAAAAAAAGCAGTTCTGTTTGGCCATATATCAACCAATAATTGTCACTGAGAATTTCTTACCATGTCTATAGTCGATAAAGTGCAGAATAAAAGGACATTTTGGGTAGTGCATATTGAAATACTTTTGATTGAGTTTGATTAAGCTCGCTAATATTGAGAGAGTACATCTTGAGCAGACGAGAAATAGACTAGCGGAAAGAGACAACGTACACAGTATTCAGTCATCTAACAGAGTGATAACGGCTTACCACATATCCCAGATAATTGTGGAAGACTTTATAGCACCCTCTATTTGTTTTGCTTTTGTACACTGCATCAACGTAAAACTGTAATAGTTAAGATGTCGAATTCAAAAACATTTCTGGTAGTTTTTTTTTCAGATGTTTAGAATACACCGATGCGTACACGGGTATCACCAGTGAGCAGACAAGAGGTCGCAGCAAATTGTCCGCTCTACATCGGATAATCTTCCATCAGACTTTGCCTAAGCAATGACTGAGTACATCTGCTGCTGATATTTTATTATTTCCTTATTTCACAGCAGAGCAACTACTCACTCCGAGACATGAACCCAATTCTCTTATTCGCAGTGTCGAGGTACTTGAAATATCTTGTATGGTTAATGAGAGCCAATAGAGAAGCGACCTCCTTCGTTGGACAAGGATTCTACATTGCACGTTTAGTAATCCTCAAAAGGCTTGAATCTCCGGCTACTGCGCTGCGCAGCCGTTCTTTCAAAACGCCCTATTATGAAGCTGTATAACCCAGCTATGAAGCTGTCAAATTAACTTCGCACAAAAAGCATACGAACGTGTAGAGCAAATCATGTAGTATTAAAGCATACGTTTTGCCTGAAGTTTCTTCAGAAGAAGGGAAAATTTCAAGTTAAACACCAAAGTAAGCATTTTGCGTGCGATCCACGCCGATACGATTGAATGATCGTCATATGGAATCTACGGTCAGCCCTCCTTCGCCCCGAATGCTCACATTATCTGACAAACAAATGTACCGCGTATGCGGAGCTTAAATTCGCTTTCCCTGCTACACTGCAGTGAAACGCCTTTCCCAAAAAATAAGCAAAACACTGTTATCGTGGAAACTTACGATGTCGCACAGTCACTCATAGTTCCAGTAGCAATTCTCTCATGCGAGAAATATACGTGTGTAAATTCAAATGTTTTCTTTCTAGTACAGCGTTATAAAAAAGCTTTTCGAAAACGGCTATGTAGCACAGT
Organism: Parelaphostrongylus tenuis; assembly: GCA_019055375.1. Classification (NCBI taxonomy): domain Eukaryota; kingdom Metazoa; phylum Nematoda; class Chromadorea; order Rhabditida; family Metastrongylidae; genus Parelaphostrongylus; species Parelaphostrongylus tenuis. The sequence goes on from JAHQIW010006464.1 coordinate 41,065, forward strand.
AGTCAAGAACTCAAGCCTTCGAATACTTACTAACACTTTCATGAAATTTTTCCTGTCCAGCAAAAGGGATGCTTCTTCGTTTGTCCCCAGATAACAAAAAAGAACCGTCATACACCCTCAAAATTTATGTGTCTCATTCCCACACAAAAGTAAGCGTTAATTTTGAAAACATACGAGGTGCGGTCGATGTAAGAAACATGCTTGTCTAAAATGCATCATTTAATTCATTGAAAATTTGATTGGAAATGCTTTAGATTTTTGATTAAAATGATGTATTGTATAATCATATTTAGCTAAAGATATCAGCAACCTTATGAAATTCCTAAGATGAGTTGGAGAAATGAGTGCACATTGATTACATGTGTGTTAGCCTCCATTCTAGATTGATTTTACATAGTAAGCAGCGTTACATCGATTACTGCATGTACGACTACACAGTAGTCAAATTTAAATAAACGGTAGGCAAAATTATTTCATGAATTGTGTAACATTTGAATGAAACCCTTTCAAATCGCCAAGCGAAATCTGCCAAAATATCGGGAAAATGGTACACACTTATAGATATCGAATGAGCTTGCTAGGATTATCCTAATTAAAAAATCAAAGCCACAATAACGGTATTACACAAAGTCAAAATGGTCATTAAGAAAATTTTTCAAATAAGTGATGCTAGTCCACAGAAATTAAGTTTATGGCAGAAAAATCTCAGAAGACATAACACATTTGATCTTGCTTCGGAGAATCACTAAGAGTCTTGAGGTCTTCGCTTCAAACAGGATGATTTCGCCATCCTTTCGTATTTATGTGAGCTATACATGGGTCTTCACGCTCATATTTTATGCAATGAAATAGCCAAAATGGCATGGATGCTTCTTCAAAACGTGAGAAGGAAGAAAGATAAATGGGCGCTAATTGAGGAAATAATCTCATTTTCAGAAAGTGTTAAATTATTGATGACAATCACGCATTAACCTCTAACTCGTTGGTCACATCATCGAAATAACTTTTAGTCAGTTCTGAAATCGCTTTGACGTAATCATGGCATTTATTGTGAATTAAGCCGTTGAACAAAAAAAAAAGCTCTTAGAAATCTT
>JAHQIW010006465.1:0-23404 GCA_019055375.1 Parelaphostrongylus tenuis
CCGCTAAAGGAGGCAAATAAAAAGATTCTGACTGATTATTGATACCCAATATCTGCCATCATACGTGGGTTCAATGTCGATAGCTACTACCCACGTCAGATCGTAGACGGTTGGCTGTTGACAGATAACGCGTTGTAGCGTAGAAGGAGCGGTGTCGAAAAGGGCGCCGGTAGTAAAACCGTTCGGCACGCGCCTCCGGTTTTGAGTGCAATGTGGTTTTAAACTCCACCTGACGCAAATATTTTTGCCAATAAATTTGTCCAAAATCAGCTTGATAGCACAATGGTATAAGCTTACATTTTTCCAGTAGTGCTTGAACTAAACTCTAACCTTATACGTTCTTTCAATGGCAGGTACACCGCTTCACAGCCGAGTTTTGAGAAACAGCCAGTACAAGTTTTCTTGTCATTTCATCAACCCACCACTTCACCTACAATAAATGACAAAAAAATTGCATTTGAGGAGAACTTTTCAAAAAGGAAAATGCTTCATGTCGGAAATTGTGCATGAAGTTAGAATACTTCCCGAACTTTCTCCATTATCAATAACCATTCCGCTGTCCTTATCGCTGGACATTTTTCTGCATCCCATGGTAACATTTTGGACGTGATCTATTAATTGACACTTGAATTTCTCAGATTTATTGACAAAGCAAGCAAAAGAGCCAAGAGTACCACCTCACAACCTCACTGTAAGAAGGGCTGGAATGACGAAAGCAGCATAACGAGGGCAAAAATATGTTTTACTTCCTACTGCATAGCGTGGTGGAGAGGAATTAGATAAGTTTGTGTCTTAATGGAGGAAGTTATCGTTGCATAATTAGCTACTTAGCCATGAACTGTTCCTAAGCTCGGTAAAAATACTAGTGAGCAGTAGACTTTTGGCAGAATGATACAATGTAAGTTTAATGCCGTATGTTGAACACTTAACGAAAAGAAGTGAAAGTCAAAATTCCTAAGTACAAGAATCTCGCTTGTGGGAAACCTTTTGAGTATCGCTGCCAAATTCTCCAGTAATTGTGATGGCAACTTTATTTCTCCTGGGGCCACAATATTAGCAGATAGGCATTCAATCCCACAAAAGATAGTTAAGGAGTTGGATGAGTTCATAACTTTTCATATAGTATATGCGCAGCTGGCAATTTTTGTTAGCAGATAGCATTAAAACTTATTCTCGAGCTCATGGACAACATACAAAGGCTTAGACCAAAAGTTTTAAAGGATTTAGTACTGAGAACAGTAATTCAAGCGGATAAGAATTGTTTTGAAAACGTTCCATTCACCGAGCGAGTCGCGTCAAAGTGGTAGTCAAAACTGTTTGCGAAACTGGAGGTTTCACTTTACTCCAATAACCGTGCGAGAACTCGTCGACATGGAACGTATTAAACTCTGCTTTGTCCCTTACGCGAGTGACGAATAGAAAACACGAGAATCGCTGTGGAATCATTAATCCTTATCAGCATAATAGCGGAATTCGTACTTCCCTGTTGTGGCAAATCCGTTCCATGTCGTGACAGTTCCGTAATATAGCAAATCTCTACCGTTTTAGTTGATTATCTAATCAGCAATTACGTTAACTGCAGCATACTTATTGCACCTTCGCTACAGTACTGAATTATGTTAGCGGATTTCAGCCAATGCTGAAGATTTATGAAACAGATTTATCGAAGAACACGTAAACGTAATTGTTTCACAGCATTATTCCCTGCAAATTGTCATATAGTATTCAACTAATCGCTTCAAGCTTATATCATAATCGTTGTGATTTACTTTAGAAATATGACTGAGTGAAAGGCCGTTTTTCTGCTAAAACCAACTTTACATAAAAGTAAAACTGTCAAATGCGAATAAAGTAATTAGTCCACATATTTGAAACTGGGGCAGAGTCGTAGAAGTAGGCCGTAAGCATTCGTCGGTTTCTATCTGTCGGATGGCGTCTTCCGCCACAAAAGGTACGATATAAAGCGATCCACAGACCACTATCTTTGAGGAATCCCGCTCGGTTAGACGCGAGGGCACGTGCCGCTTTCCCAGGTGGTGGATTGGGAAATGAACGCAAACCAAAAACGACCGTGTACTTTTCAGACACGCAGGTGGATCCAGCGAATAAGCTCCCTACTTCTACAGCGTCGACTTGACAAAACTCTATTTTTACGAGTCAAGTCGGCCAAAAGCCTGCAAAAAATACGGTTGGAAAGTACATGAGAGGCGGTTAGGAGTCGCCTTTAACAAATAAGCTCCTCCCGCTCCTCCGAGACATAGTGGCATGCTACTCGTGAGTACCCAGCCTCCACGTTTAGAGCCTACCAAGCTACATCTTGGGTAAAGAATGCTGAAAACAGCAACAAATATGGGCCTCATTCCCTTTACTCCGAAAGTGCCCCTGGTATTGCAGCGCCAGGTAGGACGAGTACGGAGAGGTTGCTACAATCTCAGAACCAAACTCAGGTCCCAAGATCAAAACGGACTAGAATGACGATCTGTACCTACAATACAATAACCCTTGCTTATGAATCCGCTGTAGAAGATCCATTGATTTAAGCAAGAAGGATGAGGTACGACGTCATTGGCCTGGCCGAGTCAAGAAGACGCCATCCTTTTCACAATGATTATGACACCGGGAAAGACCTGTTTCTTGGAACATGCGAGCAGAGGTGTCTGCGGCGTTGGCGTCCTAGTCAACTCGAATTGCCCGTGGACATCTATTCGCTTTATCAAATAACAACTCGTATTGGACGATTACGGTTGAAACAATGTGGATTAATGCCGGTTTTGACCATTTTCGTTACTTATTCACCAACATCAAGCTATGACGAAGACGAAATCGAAGCGTTTTATATGGATCTCAAGAAAATCTTCAGAGAAAATTATACATTCTTCAAAACCATTGTCTGAAATTTTGACTCGAAAATTGGACCTAAAAGAGCGTCTGAAGAGTTTCACATTGGGACCCACGTCTAGAATGGAATGAACAAAGTGAGAGGCTATTGAGTTTATATGACGACTTAAACCATCCATGGTAACCCACAATTCCAAAAGCCTCACTCTCAGCTATCGACGTGGGCGTCTCTCAGTGAAGAGTACCATAACGAAATAGATCACCTGTTACCTGTCACCTGTCGTCCCGTTGATCGTCGAGTGACTAGAGCGGGTGCGTGCTAGCAACACTTTCTTTTTTTTTTCCTACCGCGTGCAACAGTAGCCAGTGGGTCTTCCTCCCTCTAAGGATTCGCTGAACATCATATCCTTATTCCAAAGCTTTCCTGAAGAAATCGGACCAGTGGGCCGGAGGTCTTCCTTTAGAGCACTTGACGTCCCCAGGAATCCAGTCGGTAACGGCTCTCGTCCATCAGTAGTCGTTGAAGCGCATCACGTGTCCGGCCCACCTTATTTTCGCTATTCTCGCGTGTAGAACGGCGTCTCTGATTTTGATCGTTGACACAGGTCCGAACTTTGGATCCTTTCTCTCACTTGTGAGATACGAAATACTCCTAGCATCGGCCTTTCGACTAAGCGTTCATTAACGCCAAGCGATCTTTCATCCTGCTTACGTAGCGACCAGGTTTCTGCTGCAAGCGTTAGGGCAGGGATAATCGTCGAGTCGAAAAGGTGGGCACGGAGACGGATGTTCTTGATCCTCTTCATTACATGTTCGATGCTCTCGAGCGTTCATCAAGCCTTTCGTTTCCTCCTGCTCAACTCTGGAGCTATGTCGCTCATCATGTTGATATCACGACAAGAAGATGTGACTGGAGCATTTGGAAATTGTGTTTTCGTTGAGCGTGAATGGAGCATTCAAAACCCATCCGTTCCTCATGAACATTGTTTTCGTCAGATTCAGTTGAAGACCGATCTTTCCACAGGCGTTATCGAAATCAGTCAACATTCGTTCCGCTTGGCTGATGTTTGGTGTTATGAGGACGATATCGTCAGCAAAGCGAAGATAGTTCAATTGTCGAGCATTAATTTCCACTCCCATATCGTCCCATTCTAATGTTCGCATGTCGTTTTGTAGGGTGGAAGTGAATAGTTTTGGCGATATTGTATCGTCTTGTCGAACCCCTCTTCTTACCTCAATGGTGATATTGCTGTAGAATGGAGATATTTTGGTCGTGAAATCTTTATAAAGCTTTCGAAGGATCATTATGTTCCGAGTAATGACGTCCGTAGTTATCCAGGGACTCGTAACCGCTTCTGTTTCCACTGAATCAAAGGCTTTCTTCAGATCGATGAAAGTGAGACAGAGTGGTTGTATGCACACTCGTGAAACATCAATGAGTCTCATTGAAATTTCATTGATATAGACCACATCTTAATAAATAGAAGGTTTTGCCTGAGTGATGTCTCTGTCCTTCCTAGATTCTATGTGGGATCAGACCATCGTCTCCTTCGCGCAACGTTTCGTTTTTTGCGGAAAGGAGAGAAAGCGGCTAATTTAAACAACGAAATCCCAGAACTACCATAAACAAGGCTGTATTCAAATCAATAATCGGCTCTTAGGAAAATACTGATGTCGACAATATCGACGAAGAATACGATCGCTCGTTGAATATCTTCACGTAAACGCTATGAAAGCGGAGAGTCCTAAGGTTACAAAGAGACGCCTGTCTCCGCAGACATTTGAGCTGATACGTCAACGTGGAATCGCACGAACGAGGCTTCGCCAATTATAAGACCAAGATGATTGCACTCCGATGCCCTGACGGGACACTTACATCTTCCAGAAGAACAATGGAAAAAATCCTCCACCTCTACTACTCGAATCTCATCGCTAGCCATGTCCTCTTACCGTCATAAAGATTGAAAGAGGATTAAATATGTCGCTCCACCAGTCCTCTCTTCCGAAATCCGACATGCTCATATCGTCGGTGAAGAACAGAGCAACACCCGGTCCACACAGAATGAGACCAGAACACCTGAAGAACTTGCCGCCAATTCTCATCAACACCCTGGATCGGCTCTTTACTCGCTACCTGTCGTTATGCAAGGTCCCTATTCAATGGAAAACCAGCAAGACTGTATTGTTGTTCATAAAACGAGATCTGCGTGAGATAGGCAATTATCGCCCAATTTGCTTGCCTGTCCGTTGTCTATATCCTCTTCACTTGAGTCATCCTAAACAGTATTTACAGAACACTGGACGGAGCACAGCCATGCGAACAAGCAGGTTCTGAAAAGAGTTTAGTACCATATACCACATTTACACGATTACAAGACTCACTGGAGTTTCACGAGAGTACAAACGCCCACTCTGTCTCACTTTCATCGATCTGAATATAGCCTTTGATTCAGTGGAAACAGAAGCGGTTATAGAGGCTCTGAATAACCAGGGTTTTCCTACTCGGTACATAATGATCCTTCATGTGCTTTATAAAGATTTCGCGACCACAACATCTCCATTCTACAACAACATCACCATTGTCGTAAGAAGGGGTGTTCGACAAGGCGAACAATTTCGTCAAAATTATTCACTGCCACCCTCCAAAAGTCATGCGAACATTAGAATGGGACGAATATGGGAGTGAAAATTGACGGTCGACAATTAAACCATCCTCGCTTTGCTGATGATATCGTTCTCATAACACCAAACATCAGCCAAGCGGAATGAGTGTTGACGATTTTGACAACGTCTTTGGAAAGATTGGTTTTCAACTAAATTTAGCGAGACGATGTACATGAGAAACGAATGGGTTTTAAATGCTTCATTCACACTCAACGGAACGAAAATCTCCGAATGCTCCAGTTACGTCTATGTAGGCAGTGAATTCAACATGATGAACGACCTAGCTCCAGATTGAGCAGGAGAAAACAAGCGGCTTAGAGAACGTTTAGGAGCATCGAAGATGTAGTGAAGAGGACAAAGAACATCCGACTCCGTTCTCACCTTTTCGACTCGACGTTTATCCCTGCCCTAACGCATGCAGCAGAGACCTGCTCGCTACGTAAGCAGGATGAAAAATTGGCGTTATTGAACGCGCAGTCGTAAGGTCGATGCTAGGAGTATCCTGTACCTCGCAAATCACAGAAACTATCCGAAGTTCTGACCTACGTCATCGATCGGAGATCAGAGACGCCGTTCTAAGCGTCCAGGATATTGAAAATATGGCACATGATGCGTTTCAACGACAACCGATGGTCAAGAGCCGTTACTGACTGAAGTCCTCAGGTTATGAAGAGCTCTACAAGGACCACCGACCCGAAGGAGGATGTTTAAATGTGAACATTATATGCGTTTCATTACGCATTTGTCTACATAATACTTAGAATCAATTGTTTTCACTTCTGAAAAAATGCGTTCTATAAAGAACATTATTGTGTTCAGTATTTGGATAGGAATCACTGGAAAAGAGTATTAGATGAGTCTATGTCTTATTTGTGACGATATTCGATATGTCATAAAACATAAATTACGAAGAAAGTTTGAAAATCTACTACGGGAGCTGATCTCAAATTGAAAATCCGGCTCAAAAAGAAGAGAGATTCCGCTTCTGGCAAGTTCAAAGGAGAATCTGAAGTAAAAGACGCGTCAAAACCCTCCAGAGTTACCATATTAGGGGGCATAACCCTCACGGATAGTGGGCAATCACTATTAGAATTGGGCCAAGCTTTTCCCCTGCTCAACTCCTTTCCAAAACATCGCTGCGTGCTATCCCTTGTAATTTGCACGAAGTCCTAGATTAACTCCGTTATAAAGCGAAACAAGAAAGGTTAGGTCTAGTACGTCGTAGAGAGGCAACATTACCGCCGCCACGTTTTCCATTTTAGTTCTTTAAACAACAACAACCTAATAGCGAAATTGACTCAGTCTTCCCCATATTTTCGGACGGAATTTTCCATGCACTTAATCGCTCCGACAAAATAAATTCTGCTCACACCTAACCAGGAAACAAAAATATGACATGAAGAATTCTGAGAGATGAAAAACTCAAAAAACATCCGGCTATCTATTAGCGATAATGGTGGGGAATTTGTAGTTATTCCTTGTCAGTTGGATGTTGATATAACGGAGAAACATCTCCAAGATACTTCTCTCTATCGACCTTCCTCTGAAAACGAATATAAATCGCAATGCCGAAAATTGAATGAAGAATGGGTTCAAACGGCAAAAGCTGCGGGCTTACAATAATCTCTTATCCGTCAACTAAAAATCGATTCACCAACTTGCCCCGTCCTCTACACACTCACCAAGACTTATAAACTTTCTCCTAATGATTTTGGGTCTACCAATCCCTCTAGGTACAGAGTCAGACCAATCATTAACTGTGTAGGCGGGCCGACAGGCAGGATAACATGGTTTCTTGGGCCTCATATTGTCAATTCTTAAAGATCACACCAACCCATCTCCCCAGCACCAGTATAATCCTGGAGCGCCTCAAAAATGCGCATCCAAATCATACGTATGTAATGGAATCGTTTGATGTTACAGCGCTCTATACAAACGTCTCAAATGATGTCGCAATACAAGCCACTCATGAATTAGCAATAGAAAACATAGTAAGTATAGATGTGTTTGGCTTGTGTGTCCAACAGCTTATCACATCTCCTTAAGTCAGGCCTAATCTGCTCGATATTTAGGTGGTCGGTAAAATATCTCGCACAAATTAGAGGGTTGGCAATGGGGCAAAGACTAGCACCCAGCTTAGCCATCGCTTTCATGTCAGAAATGGAAGCTCCAGTTCTCCCATCGGCGTCCAATACTCTACTGTCGATATATAGACGATTGCTTTATCATCTGCTGTACACAAGAGGAGATGGATAAGTGCTCCAAAACTCTGAAGAAAACAATCAGAGTCTATTAAATTGACGCGAGAACAACAACATTCTGAGAACTGGCTTCCCTTCTTGAAAACACTGTCTAGAAAGGCTTTTTGAATGTTCAAGTTCAACTCAGTGAAAGTGGCTACATTACAAAATGGTATCGCAAGCCTAGTAACAAAAACATTTGGCACATTACCTTTCTTCTCATCCCTCACATACTAGCAAGCACTTATCCGAAATATGTATTGAAAAGCTGCAAGTGTTCGTACGGGAGACGATGAAAGAAAGGAATCACTAGACTTAGTGCGAAAAATAGCCATTTCTAATGGGTACAAAGAGAGAACAACAACTAACAATAGGCTCAAAAGGAGCAAAAAGCCTCGCAATGGGAACGGCAGGGCGCCACAGCTATACAATAAGGTACCTCTTATACTACCTATCATAACAGACGAAGTCAGCACCGCTATTAGAAAGTGTTTATAAAACAGTCGTTCAGAAGATTTCTTATGAATTCCAAAAATTCCTCCTAAAACATCTGCGTCGTCAATTAGTTTAAAACCGCTTGTATAACCGTCTATGTAATGCAAAGGATTGCGTTATTTGTTCCAACGGTAGAGACGGCGACTGCATGAGCGTAGGTACAATATACCTTTTCTCTTGCAAGACACGTGGTGGCGAATATATTGACGAAACAGACAGACCACTTCACATCCGCATCAAACAAAACCTAGATGGAAAAACAAAGAAAGACCTAAGTAAACCTCTAGGTACACACAGGATACAAAGACACTACAATGACGACTTCGAGGTAGTAGTCAAAATCCTAGGGCACGAACCAAATACATCGGCGCGAAAGACCCTTGAAGTTTTTTGTATAAATTCCAGGAACCCGCAAATGAACAAAAAGGGAGAGTGCCTTAACATACCAACCATATGACACCTTATCTCAGATTGATTTTCTAACATGGGACTCAACTGGCACCTATCCATAATTTGGCCTAGTGACACGGGGAGCAGGTTCATACGTCACCTTAGGCTTACAACATAGGTAGCCCTTAGAGTAGATTGCACGGTGAGTGGTTTTCCCTTAATCAGTTATCGCTTATCATCACCCTAGATTTTAACTGGCTTGCACTGCAGAGTCATTTGATACATTTGTATAGAGTGATGTAACATTAAATGACTCCATTACGTACGAGTTGTTTGGTTTCGCGCAACGTAGGTGATCTAGGAACACTTGGGTATAGGGTAAATGGGTTGGTATGAATTTGAGCACCTGAGTAAAGATAAGGTTTAGAAACACGTATTCTATCCGTGGGTCCGCCTATACAACTGATGATAGGTCTAACCTTGTATGTTGATGGATCGGTTGACACTAGATCATCAATAGATGTAGGTTTATGTGTTCTTATAAGGAGGTATAGGACCGGGCAAACAGGGACACTACTGTTCTTGAGTCGAGAGATAACTGAAGTTTCCAAACCCGCTGCACTTGCTGTGTTGACCCATTCTTTGTTTGGATTTTTACATTGGAGTTTATATTCCTTCTCAGAGAATGGGCGATAGAGGGAGACATCCTGAAGAGGTTTCTCCGTTATTTCGACATCCAGCTGATTTGGAATTACTACAAATCCCCCACCTTTATCACTTACGGATAGACGGATAGTTTTTGATTTTACGAGCTCCCTAATTTGGAACAAACCTTGTTTTTGTTTATGTGCCAGCTTGGAGCTTATTTTTCTAGGCCAAAAGTGGTTGATTATTTGCAGAACTTCGTTTGAAAAAACGCGGAAAATAGGGTCGAGTTCGCTACTTGGTTTTTCTTCCTTGTAAAAAGCTTGTGGAAGGGAATGGGTGGTAGTGTCCCTGTTTGTTTTTCGTTACCTAGCCCTTCTAATCTAGCCTTGTAGCGCAGTTGATTTTGAAGTTCTTGTAGACTGCATACGATCCTGCGCAGAGTTAAATTAGAAATGGGTTGACCAGGTGCAAAACTTGGACCTAATTTTAATAATGAACGCTCATCGTCCGGAAGCGTTACGCCACCTAACGCAGTGACTCGATCTCTCCAAAGCGCCTTGACTTTCCGATTTATCGGTGTTAACGCGGAAATCGACGCTTTTACGTCTTGATTTTGATTAAAGGCAGTCTAACTTTCTTTCTAGAATATTTTTGATATTGCGCCGAATATCATTACAAATAACTATTGACTCGTTTACTATTCTCTCCCAAAGGTGTTTCTCCAAATAATGGGCGCAATAATGTTCTTAGACACACATTTGTTTATGTAGGAGAACATTTCGTTTTGGACGCATCTCAGAGAGATGCGCAGTAGTTGTGTTTCAATGCTCAGTATCTTTGGAGAGTCCTCTGGTAAGTCGCATAAGTATAGCTTCACAGATCTCATAAAATTAGGAATAAGTTTGTATTTTAAGTATCGGCGAAGAAAGTAAACCTTTCATCGCATTAAGACAATTTTTGCCTTAATGACAATACTCCTTAACAAGTCGAGATATCTTGCTGGTACATATCGCAACAATCCAAAAGTTCAACTTTCTATAAACCTCGGCATAATTAATTGTTATATGAAGATCGAGAAAACTTATCTTGATTAGCTGACGCGGGAAAGTCCAAACGGGAGCTGGCTTCCATTCTTAAACATCCAAGTAAAGCTTTTGGATAGTGGCTATAGTATAAAATGGTATCGAAAACCAAGTAACAAAAACATTTTGGTCAATCACCTTTCCTCTCATCCTTCACACATGAAGAGATCGCTAATTAAAAGCATGTTTCGAACGGCTAAAAATGTGTGCACAGGAGAAGAGGAAAGGAACAAATCATTAGACTTGGCACGAAAAATTGCCACTTCCAACGGCTATAAAACATTTGCTACTTGGGAATATTCAAAAAGTGGAATTAAGTCCAGAGAGAACAATACTCTGCACCTGAATAAAGTTCCCTTCAAACTGCCACTTATATCAAACGAAATTAGTAGCGCGGTTAGAAGCTGCCTAAAAAGATGCGGTCTTGAAAATTCCGTGGTTGTTATCGAAATCCCACCTCCCACACTATGCCATCAGCTGATCCGCAGTAGACTTTATGATCGATTGTGCAACACCAAAAAACTGTATGATCTGCCCTAGCGGAAAAGAGAGGGATTGTATGAGATCGGGTACAATTTATTTACTAACATGTAAAATATACGGGAAGAATATATAGGCGAAACGGGTAGACCACTTTTCACCCACATAAAAGTACATCTAGATAGTAATTCTAAAACAGATAAAACGAAACCTTTAGGTTTACATAGGGCACAAAAACACAACAACAACGATTTTGATGTGACTATCACAATCCTAGGGCAGGAATCAAAAACGTCCACGCGCAAGACTCTTGAGGCATTTTGAATAAACGCTCAAAATCCCGAAATGAACCGGAAGGACGAGTGCGTCACCATCACATGAGATCTCGCGCCCTTTCTTAGCTTGATCTCACAACTTGACCTAGGCAGCGTATAAATAAAACCATCCGAATCATTCAAGTAGGCTAATACTAAATACGCCCAGCCTCTGAAGAAGGCGGGTCGCCGAAACGTCAGCCGAACTTCTACGAATAATTTACCAACATCGCGTCAGCTAATCAAGATAAGTTTTCTCAATTTTCATATAACAATTAATTATTGCCGAGGTTTATAGAAAGTCGAACTTTTAAATAAAGATAGCTTTTTAAACTTTTCTTCCCCATATTCCGAAACCTATTTGGAGCAACGCACTTAGGTGAATACTGTCGCTTGATTGGTAAATTTTAGCAGGAGCAAGCAGTTCTGTTGACAATCGCCCAATAATGGCCTCGTGATGCGGATGACGCCAGGTCACATAAAGATGATCATTGTCCTACACCAAATGACAGCGGTGGGGTGGTACATCGCTCGTGCTGCGCCTCTAAGTAAACCTTGTTTGACTCGATGCGATGGGTGTGATAGGGACATCACAAGAAGAACATTTTCTGTAGAGAGCCGCTTCAAATCATCGTGTCTCTGACGAAGCGGAATCAGTCACAATGCTAGCCATAATATAGCTTTGAAGAAGAAAGTAGGATAGCTCTCGTGTACACTGTTCAATGAAACAAAGTATTGATTTTCCACACCGATGTTCAAAAGCAAATAAAGCGTTTCTTGTTGTCCAAGAGCAATACACCTCTGAGTCGGCTGGTCTCATTTCGTGCCTTGGGATGCTCAACGAGTGTTCTTGTGCTTGCCAACATAAATGACCTCTCATTGGTGTTGTGAGATTTCTGTAATCGAATGATAAACATACTCCGCATACCACTAAGAGAATCATAGAACACAAACATTGCCTTTCGAGAAACAGTAAATTGTTTAGAGTGATTGTTAGAATTGAAGTTGTTGAAAATTGCTTATTTATTCGTCTGCACTCAGAACGTAACAAATTCTGTTTTGTCTACAAGAAAAATGGCAAGTCAAAGGCATTAATGGAACGGCAATTAACGAAGTTGTGGTAACTGCATGAGCTCTCTCTCTCTCTCTCTCCCGGCTAAAATGATCTCTCAATGCTCAAACGGGATATAGAGTTAGAAGAAAATATTGCAAGAAACAAAACTATTGAAACTAGTTACTTTTCCTGCAATTTGAGAGCGGATTTGTATACTAAAATAGCATGACTGTGATTTGTATTCCAATAAAGTTTACCGAGTATAGCAATTGTTCCGCCTAAAAACTGCTATTTCCTCTTGCGTCGCCCGTATGCATACTATGGACAATACAACACTATGTAAAGGACGGAAACGTAAAATAAATTTATCGATAAGTTAATATTGTACCCTGTGGATACTGCCTCAACCCGAGATCGCGATGTACCTGGGATATTGCTGGTGGCGGACACCCGTCGACGACATGGTTGCTCAGCGGTCAAGGTAGATGCCGATGTTGGAGGGTCACGCACGCAGTGGCCACTTCATTCCTCTTTCGATCTCATTGCTTGCTGCCTCGTAATCACACATGATTAACACAGTAGATGATGCCGATTTTTCAAGTAAGACATCGCAAATTTCTAGGAAATGAACATTGTAGATATTTTTCACGTCCTTCCACCTAATTTTTAGAAATTTCTTTTGTGTGCAACGTCATTGAGCATGTTTCAAAGAGGCTTTTCTTTTATTCATTATATTCCACTCCTCGATGAACATGGACGTGACCAGAACTTCGTGACTTATTGAGTGTTGAGACTGATACATATCCTTTGCGTCTCAATGAAATGCAGCAATCACATATAATTCACTCGGATTGTACTGTACACAAAAAACATTTTGCTTTCGACACCTTTACGTGACTCAATGTGAATAATTTTGCAGTGTAGCAGCGGAAACGTTTGAAAGGAATAATTCCTAGCCGTTAGGCATTGTTTACGTCCCTCAATGTATTAACTGCTACTACTGACATTTTATGCAGCGGTTAGTAAGTGTTTGAATATATTTTTGTTGATAGTTTGATGGATAAGCAAAAGTATTTCAGCTGTTCCAGTCAAGTATCCAGTGGAACTGTATGAACTCTCCTTCTCTCTCGACTCAAATGATCTCTCAGCGCTCAAACGGGATAAAGAGTTAGAAGAACTGACTGCAGGAATAAGACTGTTGAAATAATTTACATTTCCTGCAATAATATGGTTGTGATTTGTATTTCAATAAAGTTTACCTAGTGTAGCAGTTGTTCCGCCAGACAACTGCTATTTCCTTTTGCGCCACACATGTACATACCATAGACAACGCAACACTATGTAAAGGATGGGAATGTAAAATAAATTTATCGAACAAGTATAATATTGTGTCCTGTGGATACTGCCTCAACCAAAGATCGCGATGTACCCCGGGATATTGCCGGTGGCGGACACCCGTCGACGACATGGTTGCTCAGCGGTCAAGAAACATGGCGAGGGTAGAGGGTTATGCCCACAGTGGCACTTCACTCGTCTTTCGATCTCATTGCTTGCTCGTTTTCTTTATCTTCTTCCACTCATCTGTTGATAATGTTAACTAGGTGTCAAGACAGCAGTTATCAATTACCCCTTCCGAACACGCATCTCTAATCAAGAACTCATTTTTGGACGTCGTCACTCACCTGTCCTTGGCATCAACTTTATCGTTCGATGTTGTCGATGATTATCGTATGATTGTTATCGTATGATTGAGCTTGCATCGTTAATGCTCATGATGGTTGCTGTGCATATGTGTGTATATATTTTGATATTTGAGCTTGTTAATTATAAAGACAAATCTTATCCTAAACTTCCGCGTGACGGGACAAATCAAGGCGAGTAAAAGAGCAGTACTCTTTCGCAAAGTATACAACAACGACTCAACTATCACAAAAATTGAATTACATGTTGTGAGAATGCAATTTTCATAATGAATAACATCAATAATCACTGTTACTTTTTTTAGAGCTGCCAGTGGTAGTCGCTTTTGGAGAAAGCACCTAGAATAAACTACACATTGTACTTTTCTCGTAACAGCGCATCCAATTCAGTCCTGAGGGAAGCCTTTCATGCGAAATTTTGAGGGGCACTTTACTTTTCGAAAGACAATTTGGCTGTTGTTTGTACATTATAGCAATTCAATATCCGTTTTGACGAAGGTGATATTCTCCATAGTTTCTAATCGGTGATTGAAGTAGATTATTTTCACAGGAACTATGAACCATGAAAACTTTTCCTTAAAAATTTATGTTATGCCTTAAATCCTTTATCAAAACTTTTACCTACCACAGCGGTGGTGATCGTTTGCAATTTGGCTATTTTTTTCCTTTACTTGAAGACATTGTAGAAGTGCAACTTGAGAAATTTTCATCATTCTTCGTCCTAATTTTTTCGAACGTTGATCAAGGCAGTGCACTGATGATCGAACATTTGAAAGAGCTGTTGATGAAAGGGTTTCTCATTGCATTAAGCGGCACCATTTTTGATAAACATCTCATTTTTTAAGATAGTTTTGCCAAATGTTTAACAGGAAATATCCACAGTAAAGTTTTTTATCGTAGCTGACTATTTACTGACAACTGAGTCCCTTCGTGGGCGGAGAAGTCTAAATTCATTGTAAAGCCTGTCATACTGTCATTGAAAGGATCTGCAAAAAATAAGAATTATCAATACTCATAAACGTTCACTTCCTTAACCCTTTCAATACTACGTGTACCATTCAGGTATACGCTCATTTTCGTGGTTTTATCGTTGTCCCAGAGTTTTCCGGTGGATTTTTAGCAGCCAGCCGATAGCTGAAGAAATTGCAGTTTTGAAGGTTTCTTGGATTTTGAAAACGTTTTTCTAGTGAGCTTTAGCAACAAAAAAATTACGCTCTTTTTCTTTAGAGTGTACAATTTTATTCACAGTCTCGCTTCCTGACTTTCTCATCAAACAAAGTTTTCCACTGAAGTTTCAGCTGTTGTTCGATACTTTGAAAATTGTCAAATTTAAATATGGACCGTATTTGAATTTAATTTCCCACCGAAACTGTTTAATGTGCCGTAGTAATGACGAAAAGAAATCACGTCTCGCCTTCGCAGCGCCTTGCATGCTTTTCTATCGCTAATGCTTGGCTTTAGTGTAGCGTTTTGATAATCATTCGATAGCTCAAAAATATAGATTCCTATAATTAGTTTGTTTTTTCGAACTGGTTTTCTTATGCAAGTGCTGCAGCAAAAAATAAAATCACGTTGCACACTCTGAATAAATACGCGGTCCTGTGAATGAACCTATAAAAGCGTCTTTTAATAAATGAAAAAGTCAATGTCTTCAAATTTCTAACTTTTCATTATGGACGCTACATCAATGAAGAAGCAACGCATCCCACGCATTTCTCAATCCTTATTTTTGACGATATGTAAAAATGTAATGAAAAACACATTTTCGTCAATCTATAACGTTTCCAAGAATCCTGAGTTGCACGATACCTTTCGGTTAAGTTAGTTCGGCGGGATACATCTTCTGTTTAGTGAACCGACGTCGGACCATTTACAAATGTCATTTGATGAAAGAATCACCTAATGGGCCAATGATTTGTACTCGATTGTTCGTACTTGATGGTACCATTCGTTTCAAACGGAAATGGCTGAATCAAAGGGTACCGTGAAGCTGACGAGGCTGTAATGCCAAAACACGTGTGTTGCACTGTACAAGTGTCCTAACAGACCTCACGAATGGCTTCAAATATGCCACAAGGTTATATTAATTTGAGTGAGTTCTCAAAAAAATTGAAACTAAAATATGACAGCATGCACCCTTTCCGTACCGAAAAAGAATGCTTAAATCAAAACGGTCTCCACTTAAATAAATCAGTGGAAAACTTTTAGAAATCGATTACTATGCTGAAGTATTTTTAGCGTAATGTTATTAAAATCTGAGTTCTGTGATTTTTTTTAACGTTATAATGAAATTGTGCTTCTCACTGTGTTACTTTTCAAGCTTTTGCATATATTGTACATTGAATCGAGTCAAGTCTGGCACACGAGGAAAAAAGTGAAAACCAGTCATATATATCGCTATCAAATGAAGTAATTCCAGAAGAACTTCTTCGCTCTTCCCAAATGCAGAGTGGAGCTTACTGGTAGGCATCGGGCTACAACATATGTATTATATAAGCAATCGGACGATGGCGAGAACGCACGAATGGTCATTCTGTAGACGAAGTGTGTATCGTGGAACCGGACTATCATGGATATGCAAGGTTTCAAGATTGGCGATACAGTAAAAGCGAATTCAAAATGATTGTGCTATGATCTGCAAAAAGCCGTATGAACAACCAGTGTTAGTGATGGCTAGGATCTAATCAGCTCTCGAAAGATTTATTCCATTACTACAGAAAAAGAAGTATGCGGTAATATTGCGCGTGCATGTGAAGCTCCAGCATCACCAAGTGCATAGCCCAATATTTCCGTTGCACTTGTCAGAACCCCCAGGGCAGCCACCGCACACTGCACCATTGGTGTAAATACTCGATCCAATCACGTTTACTCTGGAGACATACAACAATTTTACAAATATCACAGAAGTATCGATGTGCCGAAATCTTACGGACGCGGTACATGCACGAGGTGAAGTAAATCCATTGCAGAGATGTGTAGCCAGCCTACGCATTTATTCGCTCCCCAAATGACTTACAAAAAGGTGATTAGCGGATATCATCAAATGCTGATCGTTTTATGGGAATGTGCTTCACTTCACAAAACATCAAATGCAATAAATCAGCAGATTGAAATTACCAACTGGTGCGAGGTAGTCAAACAAAAGCTGTGTTTCTTGGCTGAGTTTTTTGGTGGAGTGATATAATCGAATGCGATCAATTTTGATGGATAGAAAAAAACTGTTCTTGCTGACCAGCGAAGCAATCGAGCTTTTGAAAGAGCTGAAAACAAACCTTAAATACTCTGGTCATCGGCCTAGACATGCGCTTGGCCAGGTAAGAGATAAATATCATGTTCGAAGGAATACCATTTGATGGGAGCTCATTCAAAAACGCTGCAATTGCCTGAGTTGGATAGATTAAAAAGAAAATAATAGGTTGCCCAAAAACGCGATTTCCCTACTATAACGACTTGGATGAAAAATTGGAAAATAACCGTACATACATTCTGAAGAGCTTCCAATGCATCAGTAGCAATTTTTTACGAGGACATGGACGTTTTCGTCATAACCAGGTTGAATGGAAGGTGGAGAGTGTTGCCCAGTACACAACCTTACACTCGCATGAGCATATGCTTCCACACAGCAGTCATATTCCTGATCGCACTCGCAACTGATAATACATAAAGTTTGATACCAGGTAATACAGTAGTGAAAGAAGCGTACGTACCAGCAGATCCATCCCCGAAGACGGTGGTGCAAACTTGCCACGATGCTTTGGTTAACTGCTAAACCTCTTGCAACCAGCGATCTAAATAAACACATCTTACTATGGTGAAAATTTTTTCAATGGTATTCTATTCAACAAAGTTTGTAGACATCCTACATAAAAGTATTATATGAATAATGAAGCACCTGAAGTTATTGTGCATTCCCAAAGCTGTCTCTCTGGAAGCACAGCTGAACGCTCTATTTGGGAAGGCTGTGCTTTTTATTCTAGTTGTCATGGTCGATAGTTATGCATCGTCGTAATCAATACTGTTAATGCTGGTGCTTTTGTCGTCGTATTAGCTACTGCCACTGTTGACGGTTCTCTTGACGTCAGTGTTCCACTTGTAGTAGTTCTCCTTATTTCATTCATGCATACTCATCCTCATTTTCGCATGGATTTCCAGGAGTGTAAATCGATGTGCCAGGTTGTACATTACTGAAATTATGCTTTAAGAGATTCATAGATCAGAAGAGCGTTGTTTGAAGGCACCTACGGATGAGAGAAGAACATGCAACTGCAACATGTTCACCTCATTCAGCTCTAGAGCAGCCGACAGCAGGTGATATTGCACGAATCATCCGAAAATGTTCTGTGATAGAGTTGCTCTTCATATCACTTAGCAAGTATACTGACGTTAGCAAAATTAAGCATTTATGGATCTCCGTTGTAAAAAGCGTTAGTTTCTGGCTACTGCCGTTTTAGAGGGATCCAGCTCAAGATGGCTTTTCCAATAATACTGTATGGCATTTCATATGGAACGAGGCCAAATTTCCGAAAATGAGAGAATAAAATCTCGAAGAAGAAGCTGAACGATTTCGATATAACGCTGTTTATAGGCTCACATTGCACATTTGATGCCATTTGTTGCAGATGGTGGAGGTGGATTTTGAGGGAAACTGAGCACAGTCGTCTGAGCCATCGTCTCCAGGTTGCAATCCCATCTCTGCAGTATAGAATTTCCGGCGCGCACTTTACAAGTTTAGTTAGAATAAACAAGGAATACTCTATTTGTAAGCATCTGTATTTTTTCAAACATTTTTGCACTCGCGTGTATATCTGTAAGGCTCGTGTTGACTATTAGTGAGGGCCCCAGCATAATGTATAATCGCTTCTTTCGCACAGTTGTCTTCCAGGTGGCGGCCTGTCACGAAACCGAAGTAGTAGGTAAGGCCCATCCGTAATCACGAACTCATTACCATCTGCGTGCATATGTGATCGACACTGAAGAAATGCCGCCTAACGTTTAAATGGACGTAGAAGGAAGCGTTTGTCATTATTGGTGAACGCTCCATTGTCTATTTCGTTCATCTGCCATTTGTTCATCTTGCCACCTGACTGGCCCATTTCCCTTTCTCTACGATGGATATACTAATGAAATCCGATTATGAGATAGATTCCAATAACCCAAACTGTCTAGCCGGCTAGACGATGTTTGCACCGACTGAATTTGGGACACTTAGTTCAGGTACTCTTCAGATGGTTGGTAAACAACTGACGTTGATGAAGTAGTTACCCACGTCTTGCTGAATCGCAAAGCACTGAGAGAACATTCTTTTGGAGAAAGGCAAATTCATTGAGCTAAATTATGAAAAAAATTCACTTCTATACATATAACTTATAGCAGCTCCCGCAAGGCTTTGTTGCTATTTTATTTGTTCTGGCCTATGAGTACTGTGCTACTAACTGATCGTATAGGGCTCACGGTACGGAGGTTGGAGTTGAGTTCTTCTGGGGGGGGGGGGGGGGGCGCACGGAGAAGACCTACCAGGACCTACAGTGATCAAATGTACATCGTTGCCTTTGGTACCGTTTGATACCATTGTAACATCCGCACCGAAAAATGGGTGATCACAAAATTGCGCTCTGTGCTGAAAGGGACTGGAGAAACTTTACAACAAATCAGGTGGAATTCGCCACTGGGGATAAAGCGCTCAGTCTTATATATGATCATCCCCCTTTGTGCATAGTTTCCCCGATCTTCAATAGCAACAACCCACTGTTCGCTCCCCGGTGAACTTAACGAAGACCACATGAAACATCCAAAACATCCACGTTCCATATAAGGTGATCGTGCCCCACATCCGCTACAGTACTTACAAAAAGTCCAGGCAAGAACTATTATAGGTAGAGCCAGAAAAATTATAGGTAGATGGTAGAGGAGATTGGCCCAGCACAACATCTCCGCGTACTAGGCTCACAAGATAGAGTGCATCTTGTCTGATATCATCGCTCATTGTCAAGCTACTGCATGAAAATGCTAAAATAGACAAGCATTGTATATCTGTAATTAGGAGCAGCGTAACTTTTTTTTCAAAGCAAATGGGCATTAATATTTCACTGTGAGAAAGAACAGCAGAGAACAAAATTCAAACATTCACGTTTATCAAATCCGCCACTGGATAGACTCAATCGAAATTACTGAAAAATTTCATGCTCAGCCATTAAACTGTTAACGATAGAATGTTTTAACACTTACTAACCGTTCCATAGAATGCCATTGGCGCTAGTCGGAACATTGCGGAAGGCGTACAATGTCCGTGGATGGGGAATCGTTCCTTTTGGAAGTTTGTGACGCTGCACTTGCAAATTGTCAAATGTAATCACCTAACAGTGATTGCAGCGAAATATTCTCAGTGTACAGTCTAAACCGAGTGAATGATCTGTGTCTGCGGTTTCTCATTTAGAGCACAAAGGTTTTGTGGTAAAACAACACTGAAGAAGCAACAAATTTTCTCACATTTGTATTAATCGATCAAAAGAATGCGGTGCTCTTGAAATAGTACCTATTTCAATTGTCCTCGATTATCCCCGAATTTTTGAAGACACAAGCGTGTTTCTACCATTCATAGCTTCACTAAAGTTTCGTCTATCATATTTCATCGTTTACTGACGATAAACCATATTTAGTGACGAAAAAAGTCATTTGTTTAGAAAACTGGCACGATGATATCGAGCATGTTGCGCAAGATTTCACCGTTGTTGCCAAGCCGTTAAATCGTCGCACGTACAACGATATTGATACAGCCGATAGCTAGAATGCTTTGAAATTTGAAACAGTTATGTATTTCATATACATCACTAGAGTCACCAGGTTGAAACTGCTATATACATTTAAAGAAGATTTGTCAAAATTTTAAAAAGTAAATGAAGAAGGCATTGATCATTCTTCCTACAAGGCATCATTAGTAATTTGGAACATTTCGAGAAGTGTACGGCGACAAATACTTGCCTAATATTCCTTTTTAGATCTGGTGATGTTGTACTATTCACTTTGCTTTATCACTTTAATTCATCCGTTGCACATTATTTCCCATTGTGCAGATCCCAGTACTTCTAGCATGCAACGCATTATTCGTTGTTTCCTCGAAAGTCGAAGAATACTGGTTAGCACGTCCACTTGCAATATTGAGAACAACCTGGCTGTGGTGTTCCCTAGGGCATTTGTTGTCGACTGCTGGAGTGTGTTGGTGGGTGAAGATAAGTCCCACGCCACGGCGAGTACCACAACTACTCGGCCATAACCCCCTTCCATGCTCATATCGCGCTCATTCTTAGCCTTTTTATATGGCTTTATCAAAAGGGGTCCAATCTTTCATAGTTCACACCAAGTGAAATTTGATGTGCGCTGCATAGAACAGTCACCTATGAGATTTTTTCCGTATTTAGTATCAAATAGTATCAATCCACGGATGCCCCTCTTTGAGTGATCCCGCCCGGTTAATCGCGAGGGCACGCAGCTCGTCCTCAGGAGGTGGATAGGGGAATAAACGCAAACCGAAAGCGATCATGTGTTCCCAGAAACGCAGATGGATTCAGGGGACGAGCTCCCTGCTTCTGCAGCGCCGATTTGACGAGAACTCTGTTTCTACGAGTCAAGTCGACCAAAAGCCTGCAATCTGGAGGCCCCGAAGTAAAGGGTGGCGGTTAGGAATCGCCTCTAACAAATAAGCTCCTCCCGCTCCTTCGAGAGAATCTGGCAAGCTATTCGTGAGTACCCAGTCCTCACTAGAGCCTGGCAAGCCATTCTTTGCGTATCAAAATGCCAAAACAGTAATAAATGTGGGCCTCATTTCCCTAACCCCTCCTGGTACGGCAGCGCCAGGTAGGACGAGTACGGAGAGGCTGCTAAAATCTCAGGGCCAAACTAGGCTGCCAAAATCGAAACGGACTATAATGACGACCTGTACCTACATAGCAAAGACCCTTGCTCACAAATCCGCTATAGAAGATCTACTGATTCAAGCAAGAAGGATAAGGTACGACGTCATTGGCCTGACTGAGACGAGAAAACGTCATCCTTTTTACACTGTTGATGAACACGGAGAAGAACGGTTCCTTGGAACTTGAGATAGCAGAGGTGTCGATGGCGTTGGCGTACTCGTCAACTCGAGTTTGACCGTGAACATTGATTCATTAAACAACGAACAACTAGTATCGGCTAATTACGGTAGGAACGATGTGGTTGAACGCCGGCTTTGACCATTTTTGATGACTCACAAACATCAAGCTATGACGAAGACGAAGTCAAAGCGTTTTATATGGACACCGAAAAATTCTTCAAAGAAAACCATACTTTCTTCAAGGTCATTGTTGGAGATTTCAACTCGAAAATTCGACCTAGAAGTCTGAAGAACGTCACATTGGGACTCACGGTCTAGAATGGAATGAAGAGGGTGAGAGGCTATCTAAGCTTATCATGACGACCCAAACTATCCATGGCAACTCACAATTCCAAAAGCCTCCCAATCAGCAATGGATGTGGGAGCGCTTTCCTATGAAAAGTACCATGACGAAATAGACCACGTCTTAGTAAATTGAAGATTTTGTCCAACCGATGTCGTTGTTGTTTCTAGGTTCTACACGGGACTAGACCATCGTCTCCTTCGCGCATGTTCCCGTTTTGAGCTAAAGGAGAGAAAGCCGCTAAATTCAAACAACGAAGTCCCAGAACTGCCATAAACAGGGATGTTTTCAAATTATTAGTCTGGAGATTAGTTGGCTCCTGGGAAGATACCGCTGACGACAATTCGACGAAGCACACGGTCGACTCGCTGAATATCTTCACGTTAGCGCTATGAAAGCCAAGAGTCCTAAGGTCACGAAGAGACGCTTGTCTCCGCAGACACTCGAGCTGATACGTCAACGTGGAATCGCACGAGTACAGGCAACCGAAACTTTAAGTCCAATCTTGCGAAACGCTGCAGAGAAGAGATAAGAGAAGACCTCAAGGAGAGACGAGCAGCAGTTATGGCATAAGCTGCAGAAGCTGAGAAGAGCATTCGCAAAGCCCAACGAGGCTTCGCGAACTATAAGACCAAGATGATTGCACTCCGATATCCTGACGGAGCACTTACAGCTTCCAGAAGGGCTATGGAGTAAATCTTCCACCAATACTACTCGGATCTCTTCGCTAGCCATTTCCTCTTACCGCCATATAAATTGAAAAAGGACGAATATGTCGTTCCACCGATCCTCCCTACCGAAATCCGACATGCTATATCGTCGGTGAAGAACAGAACAGCACCCGGTCCAGACAGGATTAGACCAGAACACCTGAAGAACCTGCCGCCAGTTCTCATCAACACAGTGGCTCAGCTCTTCACTCGCTATCTGTCAAAATGCAAAGTCCCTATTCAATGGAAAACCAGCAAGACCGTGTTACTGATGTTTCGATTGATGGTGGTTATCCAAAATTCCATAAACCTTACTCGATGATTTTTTGTGTTTCAGTGTGAGGATGATCACTTCGA